>JAIKVB010000687.1:0-20851 GCA_024679045.1 Phytophthora brassicae
GCGTATACTAGTGCACTGTATGATGTAGCGCGATTAAAGTTTTCGCCACAAGCTCGAAGAAACAAGTGCGAAGGCGGGGACAACTTACTTGGACGAGCGTTGTCGATCTTCTGAGAAAGGAGAAGCGCTCACTTCGAACCAACATGTAGTCATTCTGTGTTGTCCATAGTTTAAAAAACGATATTTGCTATAAATACCGGTATACCGGTAATTTATTTTGCCGTCCATGATCATCCATGATATTCCTCACAACAGTAATTTGTAAGTACTGTTTGGATACCGGTATTAGAACAAGTTTTTAAAGTCGAGACATATATTAAAGTCGCTCGGGTCGCTAAAATGTCTCAATTTAAAGTCGCTTTAACGGGATTCATAGTAGTACAATGCAAAAGCACTACTTAAGTAGGTCATAAAATTTATTTTTCTTGAACTCATAATACAGGACAGCAAGCACAGGATCTTACAGTGTCTCGACCCAAACGCTTATAATGTCTTAGCATCCGGTGCCTCCTGCAATGATCAGACACGAGGTACTGTCGAACATGGCCATGATGTTGGTCATAATGGACCAAAGAATGGCAAAAACTAAGTAAAACGTCGTCGCACCGCCGATGAGTTTGCTGTGGCCGCCCTTACGCACTAATTCTTGAGTTTCTTTCTTCTGAGGAGGCAACAGAAACAGGAAAACCCACGAGAAAATCGTCATGGAGTACATGATGATGATCGTGTACGTAATATCAGCACGGACTGCGTGGTCGTCCGCCTGTACTCGCTCGTTTGTGACGTTGAAAGGGCCATCGATCGCCAGCGTCAGCGACGTCGCGAACGGCTGAGCAACATTGGTGACCGTTGTAACGAGTCCATAGACTGCAGCTTCATTACCAACCTGAGCCAGTTCAACAACACAGAAAGTCGAGATGATCCAACCGACTCCATAAGGAAGTTGGACAGCGATCGGAGGACCGAGCCAGAACCACTGACTACGGAAGACGTCCCAGATAACCAGAAGCGACACGGTACAGTCGACTATGATGACTGCCGCTCCCGTGCACACGATCATCCACCGCCAGTTCCAGTGCAATCCCCACTTTGATGTGATCATGATACCAGCAGCGAATAGTAAGTTGCTTAGGATATCACTCAATGTACTGTTGAGTGGCGTGACTCCAACCATTTTTGAAGCGACGGGGGTACTACCAGTGTACGTGATGTTAGCAAAGATACCAGCAAAGAAGAGATACGCGATGATCTGATACATAGCACGTGAGCACAGCAAGTTCCAAAAGTCGGTGATGTACTTTCGAAAGTCTGCAGCCGGCGCTTTCTCCTCTTTAATGAAGAACCAGGTCATGGGAAACACTGGGAGGGTGAGCACCGTCACAATGATCATTAACTGAGGAAAACTCAGTGAAAAGTCAAAGGTACCGCCGTATTCCTCACCATTGAAGAAGAATCCCACGAGAATTTCACCAAATATCACCATAGCCGTTCGAACCGTGTAAATACACGACTGGGTCGTGCCACGTTTGTCAATAGGTTCGCGTTGAGCCAATTCGCACGTGATACTATCAGCGCAGACATCCGACAACACGTAGCCGAAAGCTGCTAAGAACATGATAATAACGTACTTAGCACCTTCGTTTGGTGCACTGTGGTTGATCCGAGCTTCGATTTCAGGCGTGTAGTCCGCTACGAGGATGTTCTGATCCGACGGTACACTGAAATACGGGTCGCCAATCGGCATGATACACATGAAGAGGATGTTCTGATCCGACGGTACACTGAAATACGGGTCGCCAATCGGCATGATACACATGACCAGCAACATAACGAAGCAGATTCCCCAGCCGATCAACATGTACGGTCGACGACGGTATCCATAGATCGGACGGCAGTCGGACAGGATACCGTAGAAAACCTTGAAACTCCACGGTAATACGACGAGCTGCTTTGCTGCCGTCACTTGCGAGCCTGAACAGTTGAGATAATTCTGCATGAACGGGTAGATGGTCTCGGGCAGCAAACCATAGACAAGACCGACAGTGGCATACTGGAACAGTAGTCCGAGGTTATCTCTGCTCGTGAGTACGGGCATCCCACCCTCACGAAGCGCTCCACCGTCAATCTCCGGAGTCTTGACACCCACGTAGCCATCTTCAATGTCTTTCATGTGGGGGCCGCCACTCACGAACGACAAGCGCTTGGGAATGTCGATGTCGACGTTGGCTACCGGCATACTATTGCAGATTGAAAAGACTTGGACTGGTCCGTGGCTTATGCTGCTCGAAACAAATTGAATAGTGAGCATGAGCACGTGATAGCGGCCGCAGCCCCCGACTCAAGACGCCTAGTACATGTACCGTATAGAGCTGTCACGATGGTTGACGCCCTTACCCCCACCGGGATGTGTACATATCGGACACATCTTTACCCGCTCCATATTTTGGTCGGTTCTGTATTCCTGACAAGAATTTCCTGCACGAGTGTTGTGCTGCTTGAGTGCGCATCTCCTCCTGAGACCATCCATCGCTCGTTTCAGCCATGTAGCTCAGCTGCTTGCTTGCTAACCCATCGCCTGTTAACTCGTATACTAGTACAATACATGTACACGCCATCTTTGTTTACTCAAGAGCTGCTATTTATACTACATGTAAATACCGTATCGGTGATACTATCGCCCCTGTCCCAACCCCAACAGTTTAGAAATCTAGGACAAAAAGAAGGTCCAAAAGTTAGCACGTCAGCTCCACTTGAATTCTGAATATTGTGTACAACTCCGATGTCATCGATGGAAACCTTTGCATTAGCTATATGTAGTTTTCGGCACGAATGTATTATCAAGCGTGAAGACTGTAAAATCTCCCGGGAAAATTGTCAGTTTTAACATATTTCCGTTGATATTTGTCCTAGAAACTAGGACAAAAACTCTAAAACGTGTAAGGTTCACTATAGAGTCGTCGTTGCCGGATATTTGTCCTAGAAACTAGGACAAAAACTCTAAAACGTGTAAGGTTCACTATAGAGTCGTCGTTGCCGGCTTAAATATCAAAAACCATGGATTTGTTATTACAGACATCGAGCATTTCTCGATATAAATAGGAGGGCTTACAAACTTAAAGTCATTTTTGTCCTTGAATCTCGATTTTAGGACAAAACACGGGTTTGCTGGAGCAATTTTATACCCGTTTCGTCCTTGATTTAATTAAGGACAAAAAAAAGTTGGGGCTAAGCGAACGTCAATGTGCGGTATAAACGTTGGTCCAGCCATGAATTAGCTCCTAAAAAACGATAGTAAGTAAAATCGTATTTAAGGAGTAAAAAGAGCCCGTATTTATCCGCATAAAAACGCTAGGAACTTAAAAATAAGGCGCTTGTGTGCGTAGTCGGCAGCAATGCGAGTGTACTCCTTCGGTTTCTTGCCAGTTCCTGTCGTGCGAGGCATCCCCACGGCGTTTTCGACAATGGGTGGCGACAAGGTAGGGATTATTAATAATTAATAGCAGGCACAACATGGTAATTTAGCAGCAAACATATGCCACAAAATGGAAATCTGCGATTGGCCAAAATAGAATTTCAAACTTCGCTTGATAGTATGTTGCTCTCTAAGATGCGAAAACACGGAGACTCCGTGACGGAATAGTACAGATGCTGCTGGGTGGATTCCATCTAAAGTAGCCCTCAACGGGTACAGTCGACATCTAATATGTGCGTTGGTCATGCCGAACTGCGGGAGGCTAGAGCATCAGGTCTTATCGACTGTAGCACTCACCCTGGCGAGCGACTTCGTATGTCTCCGTCTTCTGTTTGAGTAGCAGAAAGCCGATAGAATCCTCGTGGTGTATATGATAATGAGAGAATGCGCGCGTCGGAACGCCCCGTCAATTAACAACGCGAAGGTGCGTGTGGGATACATTTACTTCTACATGTAATCATGATATCGGCAGCCAACGTCAGTTGCCGAGGATGACGTTTAGCGTGCTGTCGACCAGTGGAACACCATTCATGTACAGTGAGCTACCAATGTACATGGCAGTCGTGAGGCGTAATTTGGATTGTATACGAAATGTAGGAAATCACTTGATACTTCGTCGGTCCTACCTAAAAACACCGATGCCATCAAATCGTCAAAACCACCACGCGTATCATCAACTGTAGATCCGAAATCTCCGTCACGACGGTAGCCGGCAATGGGTCGATCTGAAGCTACAAGGCAGCAAGCGCCGCAGCATCCTGGACGGTTATGGATAGTACTCAGTCCGGTACAGTACCGGTAAAGTAAATCAAGTGTTTTCATCATCTTCAACATCTTTGCAAGCAACAGGATAATGACGAGGTGCGGGTCACTCCAATGAGAATCACCGTGGTTGTCAACGAGAGAAACGCACAAGGCAAATAAAGGTTATTCACATGTTTTCTCTATTAAGACGCTACGACAAAGGGTTATTCACACTTGACTGTCTACAGTATTAATAGTAGTCAGTATTTTGTTTTTTAGCATCCTGTTCCACCAGCGATGATCAAACACGAGGTGCTCTCGAAGATCGCCATGAGGTTCGTCATAATAGACCAGATAATGGCAAAGACCAAGTAGCCAACCGTGACGCCACCCATGAGTTTACTGTATCCGCCCTTACGTAAAAGCGCCTGCGTCTCCTCCTTCTGTCTTGGAAGCCAAAACAAAAAGATCCAGGAGAAGGCCATCATGACGTACATGATGATGATTGTATACGTGATATCCATACGGACAGAGTCGTCGTCCTCCTTAACACGGTCGTTCGTTATGTCGAACGGACCGTTAATCAGCAACGTGATGGCCGTGGCGAATGGTTGCGCTACGTTGCTCACTGTAGTGACGAGACCGTAGACAGCAGCTTCGTTGCCCATACCAGCCAGTTCCACCACACAGAAGGTCGAGATGATCCATCCAACTCCATACGGAAGCTGTACAACGATAGGAGGACCAAGCCAGAACCACTGGTTACGGAAGATATCCCACACTACAATCATCGCGACAGCACAGTCAACGACAATCACCACCGCACCAGTGATCAAGATCATCCAACGCCAGTTCCAATGGACTCCCCACTTGGATGTGATCATGATCCCTGACATGAACAGCACGTTACTCAGGATATTACTGATAGTACTGTTAATCGGAGTCACATTCACCATGTACGAGGCAACTGGAGAACTGGCCGTGTACGTGATGGTAGCGAAGATACCAGCAAAGAAGTTGTAGGCGATAATCTGGTACATGGCCCGTGAACACAAGAGGTTCCAGAAGTTGGCAATGTACTGGCGGAAGTCAGCCGGCTCGGCTTGATCTTCCTTAATGTAGTACCAAGTCATGGGCAGTACCGGCAGCGAGAGTACGGTGAGGATGATCATCAATTGCGGGAAACTGAGCGAGAAGTTAAAGTCGCCGCCGTACTCTTCACCGTTGAAGCAGAAACCCGTCAACAACTCCCCAAAGATCACAAGAGCCGTACGGACAACATAGATGGCGGATTGAGTCTTACCACGTTTGTCGAGTGGCTCCTGCTGGGCCAACTCGACGGTAATACTGTCCGCACACACGTCCGAGAGCACATAGCCACACGCTGAGAAGAACATGATGATGACGTACTTGGCACCTTCCGAGGAAGCAGTGTCGTTAATTCGAGCTCGGATCTCATCCGTGTACGCAGAAGACGGGATGTTACGGTCGGACGCGACCGTGTAGTACGGTTCACCAATCGGCATGATGCACATGATCAAGAGTGTGAAAATGCAAAGAGTCCAACCAATTAACATGTACGGACGTCGACGGTATCCGCAGATCGGACGACAGTCGGACAAGATACCGTAAAACACTTTAAAACTCCACGGAAGCACCACCAATTGCTTGGCTGCGGCAATTTGCGACCCGGAGCAGTTAAGGTATTGCTGCATGAAAGGGTAAATGGTTTCTGGTAGAACGCCATACACCAGACCAACTACTGCGTACTGGAAGAGAAGCCCAATATTGTCTTTACTTGTGAGGACAGGTATACCACCTGGTCGTAGAGCACCACCTTCATACTCGCCAACCTTCTGATCACAAGTATCGGGGGTTTTCATACCGACGAAGCCGCCGTCTTCAATGTCTTTGACTCGGGACGTGCTGCTCACGGATAACCGCGCGTGGATGTCCAAGTCTTTCGCCTGACCGTTCAACGGCATCCTGGAATTCGAGGGGCTTGTGTTGGAGTAGGTGAGTTGCAGAGTGAGAGAGACCACGGAGGCACGGCTCAGGAAAGGGAAGGCTATAGTACGAGACGCGGACAAGCATGTCCGCGGTCCAAGCAAGAAACTATCGTGGTGCCGTCTCCATCAGTATAGTTTCTGTCACTGCAACGCGATGACCTGCAACAAGAAACAGGACAGTGGGGCCTTTTGGTGTTAAAAGGTGGGCGCGACCAGCGTCCAACTCAGATACCTTGATCTCGAAGGATAATTTAATATAATGTATCACAACAAACCGATGAATAAGTGTCGTTGAACCATGATAAACAGAAACAAGGGAATACGATTACGCAGGATATAAATATATAACAAGACGTAATTAAGACCACCACTGTACCTTGCGCAGGGTGCACCCATTGGCCAAGAAGTGACGAGCTGTGAAATCAAAAAATACAGGTATATTCATGCCATTTCTACAGTATGTCCCAAGCGAGGCCACGACTGCGCTGCTACGATACGTTGTGCGGTTAACAGCCAGTTCCTCCAGCGATGATCAAGCACGCCGTGCTCTCGAAAATGGCCATTACGTTGGTCACGATGGACCATAGAATAGCGAATTTGAGATAGCCCACTGTGAGACCACCAATGATCTTGCTGTGTCCGCCATTGCGGATGAGCCGCTGTGTGTCCTCCTTCTGTTTGGGCAACAGGAAGAGAAAGACCCAAGCGAATACCATCGCAGTGTACATGATGATGATTGTGTAAGTGACGTCAATACGAACCGAGTGGTCGTCCAGCTGCACACGTTCGTTGGTGATGTTAAACGGACCGTTAATTAGCAGTGTAAGTGACGTTGCGAACGGAGCTGCCACATTGGTCACTGTGGTAATTAACCCATAGACGGCTGCTTCGTTGCCCAACTGTGCGAGTTCCACAGTCACAAACGTCGAAATGATCCATCCAACTCCATACGGAAGCTGTACAACAATAGGAGTGGAAGCGGCCAAAACAGGTCACCACCAGGTCAGGTCACACTAGGTCACGGAGTTACGTCGTGACATCTGTAGTAACCACATAGAGTAAGCAAAACAGCAATATTTCCAGAGTAATTAAGCAGAGCAGTTAAAATACCCACCATATCAGTACTAAGAGAGAATAAAAAGTTGCGGTAGTTACTGATGGTGGCGAGGAGTCGCTGGTAGTTTTTATCCTTCGACGAGAAGACTTCCAATATTGGATTTCTTCAATTGGCAGCTGATCAGTCAGGTATGGAAAGTCGCCTACGTTCTACAAGAGAGCGCCGACAGCGAGCTTCAAGGCAGCATGCGCAAAATAGTAGGACCGAATTGTCAGGACATTTGGATTCCGGGTGCAGTACATCTACCATAAGTGCGTCGTTTTGGTATCCTGTAATGTGAAGCGGATTTGCTAACGTGTGCGGTTTGCGGTGTTATTTAGCTCCAGTAGTGTCCGAATCGACCACACAAGAGCAGGCTTTTCTGAGCGCAACTACTTTGGTCTCCACAGAGGATCATATTCCACTTGCTCCTACTTTTGATGCATTTAGACAAAGAGACTGTTCTATTGCACTTTTGCTCAACCCTCTCCACGATAACCCTGAGATTCCGCATGACTCAGCAAACCCGCGCGACGTTACTAATGACAGGAGTCAGCTCAGGTTTCAAGACGACTACGAATTTGCATTTGGTGGTGACTGCGATTTTTCAGAAGTAGATGACGATAGACGTGAAGCAACAGCCCTTGTGAGCCTAAATCGCGTTCATGCTCGTGATGAACACGTGAGTAATGATGATCCAGATGATGGACGGCGTACAGGAAGTACCAATCGATGGGTTGCTGGATACAAGTATACGAAGTCCAATGAAACCTCGGTTAAGCTATCTTACAGGTGTAGTGCTTATAGGAGTGCAGCATGTCCTGGTAAGTGTGAATTTAGGCTTGCTTCAGAGATTTACACAAATTTTGTAGCCCACACTTGCACCCAATCTGCACTACCAATGGAAGAAACATCTCAGAACCGCAGCACCACGACCAACGTCACGGAGTCTATGAAACGAGAGGTGGATCGGTTATCGGTAACCACGACTGCAACTAGAAGTGAAATTTGGAATATTGTACGTGCCCAGTTCTACGGCAATTCAGATCGCCAGCTTTCGCTCATAGGTCTTTCAAGAGACAAAGTTTTTCGACGTGTGAATCGTGCCCGATCTGAATCATTCGGTGGATCTGTTTTAGGCCAGATCGAAGTTTCCCCATGGTCTCAGATTCTAAACGCCGATGGGTCGCCGTCGCATACCAATTTCCTTATTTTTCACCACTCGTACTACGATCAGCGTGCTAAGACACGTGAGCGGTTAATTGGTTGGGGTCATCCAGTTCTACTAAACATGTTGAAGCAGAAAAAAACCTCTGTTTTCATAGACGGAACATTTCGTTGCGTTCCTACGAATTTTAAGCAATGTGTGGTTTTTTCAGTTTATGATCGAGCTACAAAAGGGTACTACCCGGCCGCGTTTGTTTTATGCTCTTCAAAAAGGTACGAAATGTACTTTCATGCTTTTCAACACGTACAAGAAGCTGCGGATCATGGAATGGAGCCTGAGTTCACATATTGTGATTTCGAACCTGGAATGATTCGCGCCATAAGAGATCACTATCCCAACTCGACAATCATCGGTTGTTTATTTCATTTTAAGCAGGCGTGTCGAAGGAAAATGAAGAAATACAGGATATCAGATAAAGAATGTAAGATTGCCATGAAATTTGGAGTTCTGGATATGCTCACCGTCATCCCCCAACATAAAGTTAAAAAACAAGGTGTAGAATGGGTTAAGAACAAAATTTCTGAATTGTGCGTCAATTCTGGAGTGAGATTGTCCGAAGCCAAGTGGGCTCAATTTTGGAAATATTTTCAAAGAACTTGGATTGAACGATTTCCACCTAAACTTTGGAATATTGAACCATTCACCGCAGAAATTATTAGTCGTACCAACAACCCACTGGAACGCTTGAATCGAGAGATTAATGAGGGTTTCGAAGGATCTCACCCAAACCTGCCAGACTTTGTAGTTGGTATAGAAAAAATTGCTAGGAAATACGTGGACTTCAAAGCCGACGTTGAATTTGGGAGAGCTCATGCTCCATCTAGACTTCCAATTCGAATCCCGAAGGCTGTATTACTCCCAGAAGATGAAAACTGGTCAGATGAGGAGTCAAAAGCATGCGATATGGACGATAGCAGCGAAGAAGAGTCGCACATGAGTATTAGAAATGATCTACGCCGTATAGTTGTACCCAGCAACGGAACCCTTGAGATGAATACCCTTGATGCAGCTCTCGCTGCAAATTAGACCTATTTTTATCAATTTACAACATTTTTTCCTTTGATACCTAGGTCAAACGTGCATTGTATATTACCTCCTTTATTCTAGTGGTAGTTCATGTGGGTCAATTAGCTATTCGATGTTTCCGAAATATTTCAGAGGGTGGAGTAACAAAGGAGGTTCTGGGACTATTGCCATTGTTGCTTGGGCCTCTCTCAACGCCTGTAAGTACTTCGCTTTTGAAGCGGACATTCTTGCTTGGGCGAAAGCTGCAGAGGGAGCTTCGTCAGCAGACAAAGGTTCGGGCTCGAACCGAATCATCCCGTTGAATGCGGCAAACAAATCGGTCATTCGTGTCGCAACCGAAACAAATGCTTCGTGGGCAAACTCTGGACTATCACAAATCCGACCAAGCTGAATTGCGTTTTCGACGCTGCGCATCACTGATTTCAGTACACCGCTCATGTTCCCAGAATCATAAGCAATCTGTGCCAGAACTCGCTCTTCTTTAATTACTGTTGAGTAGTACTTGACTTTTGATTCTCTTAGTCGATAAAGTGATCTGTACGAATCATGCTGAGTACTGGACATTATACTGAATCGCTTTGGCGACTCGACTTCTTGCAGAGGGCGAAAAATCTCACGATCACCTTGAACTGAAGGTGCTTCCTCCAAGGGACATCGAGGCTCGTCTCCAGTGCTTTCCAACGGTGATCTGGTCCACGAACGGGAGTAACGTCCGCTCTTTCGTCTTTCATCTAGAACCCCGTTAGTCCTTTCAGGAAATGTAGGGTCAGGGTGATCCTTCATCAGGTCTTCACGCTCTTGTAAAGTCAAATCAAACCAAAGTTTGCGAAGACGGACTCCTCCGTGGCCGCGGAGCCATTTTGAATCACGAACCAATTGGTCTCTATTACTCAATGATTTGCGATCTTGAGCGTATTTGCGTGCGCGGTCATTGCCGTTGTTCGCCGCTAGAACCCACACAGCAGAGTGAACACGCATTAGAAACTTTTAAGTTGTTATAATGGCAAACCACGAGAATTCGAAAGTGATAAGATAGAAGGAGATCATGAGTGATGGAGGTTATAATTATCATAATGAAAACAGTGTTTCATCCCGCTGGAAAAATAACGCTTTAGCCCATGTGTATAATTACGCTTCATCCCACTGGAATAAATACATGCTAAAACAATGTTAGTTTCTGATATCCCAAATTGTGAAATTGACAAGCTTTAACATACCTTTTTATGTGCGGAGCATTAACGAGTCTTATCTCGCGACAACCCTCTTCCCATATTATTGGGCCCTCAATTGACTCGACCGGGATCGAACCATGGACCACTCGCACGTCAATCCTTGCTCTAACCGGTTGAGCCGTCAGCACATTACGTGTTGAAAGAAGCACACTCATTTTATTTAGAACATTGCCTAGCCCTCAAACCTGATAGATACGTATCAGTGGAAGATGGTATAGAATGATACTTCTTGAAGTATCATGTTTATGTTTTGATTTGTTTCATCACCAAGATGGTGAGCAGATGCCAACGCCATTTGGCGCTTTTGCTTCGTCTATGCGTGTGACCTCGGTGGGACCTGACCTGGTCGTGACCTGTTAAAGAAGGAACCATAGGAGGACCGAGCCAGAACCATTGGTTACGGAAGATATCCCACACTACGATCATTGAGACGGCACAGTCCACTACGATCACTGTAGCAGCAGTACAAACAATCATCCAACGCCAATTCCAATGGAGTCCCCACTTGGACGTGATCATGATCCCCAACATAAAGAGCAAATTGCTCAGGATATCACTCACTGTGGTGTTAATCGGAGTGACGCCTACCATGTACGAGGCGACGGGGGTGCTGGCGGTGTACGTGAAGTCAGCGAAGATATTAGCGAAGAAGTTGTACGCAATGACTTGGTACACTGCACGCGAACAGAGCAAGTTCCAGAAGTTACTAATGTACTCCTTGAAATTGGCAGATTCCACTTTGTCTTCTTTAATGAAAAACCAAGTCATAGGCAACACCGGGAGCGTTAAGACTGTCACGATGATCATTAGTTGCGGGAAACTCAAGGAAAAGTCAAAGGTGCCACCGTACTCTTCACCATTAAAGAAGAAACCCGTGAGAAGTTCACCGAAAATGACCATAGCAGTCCGCACCAAGTAGATGGCGGACTGCGTCTTGCCGCGTTTAGCAATAGGTTCACGTTGAGCCAACTCGACCGTAATACTGTCGGCACACACGTCCGACATGACGTACCCGAAGGCGGCGAAGAACATGATGATGACGTACTTGGCGCCTTCGGACGATGCGTCGTAGTTGATTCGAGCTTCGATCTCCGGTGTATAGTCGGCCACCGCCACATTGCGGTCTGACGCGACAGTGTAGTAAGGTTTGCCGATCGGCATAACAGCCATGACAAGTAGCATGAGGATACAGATCGTCCACCCAATCAACATGTATGGTCGACGACGGTAACCGTAGATGGGACGACAGTCCGACAAGATGCCGTAGAAGACCTTGAAGCTCCAGGGAAGCACTACCAATTGCTTGGCCGCAGCGACTTGGGAGCCGGAACAGTTGAGATATTGTTGTAGGAAAGGGTAGATGGTTTCAGGCAGCAGACCATACACTAGACCGACGGCAGCGTACTCGAACAAGAGACCAAGGTTCTCCTTACTCGTGAGGACGGGCATACCGCCTGGACGTAGAGCGCCGCCTTCGTAGTCGCCCACCTTGGGGTCGGTTGCATTGGGGGTCTTAATGCCGTTGTAGCCTCCTCCGTCTTCGAGATCTCTGGGCTGCGACGTGCCGCTCAAATAGGACAACCGTTTGGGGATATCCAAGTCGCCCACAATGGGACCCGTGCCACCCGTGGTCGAAGTGCCCGGCATGATGTTAATCGAGCAGGTGTGGACTGATCTTGAGGCTCAATTGGCAAATTGAGGAATGAGCTGAGCGGGGTGAGAGAAAATAGTGGTGAAACTCGTCTACAGACTCACTCAAGACGACTACAGGCGGATGACTTCGTAGGGAAGTTGCTGGCCGTTCTCAGGGCTGAAGATGGCCGGGCTCAAACTCATAAAAGCGTGTAAGTCGCGTCTTCTTTTTTGAAGTACAGTACCCGATACCACCATTTGTAGGTAAGTAATCTAAGCGATGAGAGTGCTGAGTTCAAAGCCGTGGATTATCTGACGTGAGCTTCCTACAAATAATTGGTACATGTTCATTGTATTTATATTTCAGCGAAGTTAAATAAGCATAAAAGAAAAAGACTCTTCGACTCCTGAGACTGTAGACGAACGCCATGGTGGCGGCCATCCCCCTTGTCGCCGAAACTAGATCAATCTATCAACGATGCTGAATCCCACGCATTGCACATCAACCAAAGCATCTTCGGCGGTCAGCGTTAATTACACAAATTCTAATTTAAGACCAAATTAATTTAAAAATGATTTTCAAGAATGACAATTTGACCAAGGTTTATTGGCTTTTGGCGTTTTGTCAACTAAAAAGCTTTTATTAGCAAATTAAGTGCCACTACAAAACTTCGAAAAGTAAACACTAACATTATCAAACGCATTCAGGCAACTCTGCCTGCATGGAAACATCGACAACGTGTGACACCACCGTCACCACATACTGAAATGACACCGAGCCCACCGACGTCGCGTTAGTGTACGCCGTCACGGGCTGCAGCTTGAACGTGTGCGGCGCAGAGCACCATCTCTACCGCATCTCCACCCTTAGCCAGCTCATGTCGTTCGACTGCAGCTTGCAACTACCACCCACAGCTTTGTGGTCATGTTCTGCGGGGCTGCATACCGGTGCATCGCCTGGGTGCACGCCTTCTAGTCCGGGGGTATGTGCCTTTCGTGATGATGGCCTCCTCAGCAGTAACAAGGGTCGGTGACGAGGGAGACGCCATGCTGGGTGGCTAGGTAGTCCTGCCGATGAGTTGTATCTTGAAATGCCGATGACCTCGGGTTAAGTATTGAAATGGTGCACAATGTGTGGCACTCCTTAATTTGCTAATAAAAGCTTTTTAGTTGACAAAGGTCGGGAGTACACCGTAATTTGCGAAAAGCCCAGGTTTATTTTACCCTAAAAAAATGCAATGCTAAAACAAGTACATACAGTAGATCAGCGGACGCCTACACCGACAAGTTGACAAGTTGTGTCGACGACATCACTTAGCAGCCGTTGCCGCCAGCGATCACTAGGCAGGAAGTGCTTTCGAAGATAGCCATGATGTTAGTCATAACCGACCAGATAAGCGCGAAGACAAGGTAGAAGAGCGTGATACCGCCTATGATCTTGCTTGAGCCACCCGTACGGACGAGCTCCTGTGTGGCTTCTTTCTGCTTGGGCAGCAGGATCAAAAAGACCCACGAGAAGACAGTCATAGCGTACATGATGACCACCGCATAGGTGACATCCGCTCGGATCGAGTGGTCGTCCACCTGAATACGCTCCGTGGTGAGGTTAAAAGGCCGGTCAATTAGCAGTGTGAGCGTCGTCGCAAACGGGGAAGCCACGTTGTGTGTGGCAGTGATGAGACCGTAGACGGCACCTTCATTGCCGACACCTGAGAGCTCAACGATGACAAAGTTCGAGATCATCCACCCGACACCGTACGGAACCTGGACGGCGATCGGAAGACCGAGCCAAAACCATTGGCTACGGAAGACATCCCAGATCGTGATGAACGTTGTGACTGCATCAATAGTCATGACGAAGACGCCTGTGAAGACAATCATTCCTCGCCAACTCCAGTGTAGTCCCCACTTGGATGTGATCATGATACCGGCCATGAAGAGCAAATTGCCCAGGATATCACTGATAGTACTATTGATCGGTGTCACTCCAACCATGTACGACTGGACTGGGGAGCTGGCAGTGTACGAAACACCTGAGAAAATGTTGGAGAAGAAGGTGTAGGCGATGACCTGGTACACTGCACGGGAGCAGATGAGATCCCAGAGTGTCTTTAAGTACTCACGGAAATTGGCTTTCGGTTTCTTCTCCTCTTTGATGAGAAACCATGTAGCAGGCATGACGAGTGCCGTACAGACGGCCATAATGAGCATCAGCTGGGGAAACGACAACGAGAAGTCGAAATCTCCACCGTACTCTTCACCGTTGAACGCGAAACCCGTGATGATCTCGCCGACGATAACGAAGACGGTTCGTACCGTGTAAATAGCCGATTGGGTCTTACCGCGCTTATCTAACGGCTCTCGCTGCGCCAAATCCACCACAATACTGTCTGCACACACGTCGGCCATCACGTACCCAAAAGCAGCGAAGAACATGAGGATGACGTACTTGGCACCTTGAGACGACGCGTCATAGTTGATACGCCCCATAATCTCCGAGGTGTAGTCGTTGGGTGAGATATCTCGGTCGGACGGTACCGTATAGTACGGTTTACCGGCAGGCATACAAGCCATGACGATAAGCATAATAAGACAGACACCCCAGCCAATTAGCATGTACGGACGACGACGGTAGCCGAAAATAGGGAAACAGTCGGAAATGATACCGTAGAAGACTTTGAAGCTCCATGGGAGTACCACTAGTGTCGAAGCTGTGGTCACCTGTGCACCACTACAGTTGAGGTACTGTTGTAGGAACGGGTAGACGGTGGCTGGTAGCATACCGTACACCATACCGACAGCCGCGTACTGGCACAGCAGACCGACATTGTCTTTGCTAGTGAGTACGGGCATGCCACCTTCCCGTAGAGCGCCACCCTCGATGTCGGTCGGGTTTGGAGTCTTGACACCCGTGTACACATCGTCCGGGTCCTTGGGGGTTTGCGAGACACCGCTTAGAAACGAGAGTCGAGTTGGGATGTCGAGTTTACTGGGCGTCGTGCCAGCAGCATGGTGGAGCGCCGCCATGGTTGTCTAGAGACGGGGAGTGTGAGTGGGTTGCTTGAGCACGGCCAGGCAAAATTAAGAATGAGCAGGGACGTCGAATGAGCAGGGACATCGTGTGCTTCAGAACTGAAAGGTGTTTGCTCAACAAACGCAGTGAAAAGGTCCTGCAGGATAGTATCCGAGTCTAATCTGTATACATGGACTTTACAGTACTGTACAACTGCTTGGAGTCCCGACCGATTCACCGCGCGTCACGAGGATGCGCAGGTGGTAGCTAGAGAATACCGGTAAGTCTCTCTCTCTCTCTCTGCTGGGACTTGGTTGACGATTGTGAAGTGCTTACAATGAACTTCATAATGAAGAGGAAAGCAACGCATACGGAATATAAGTCTAGAAAACAAGACGTGTTTGAAGGAAGTCAACCAGCTCGTAGCTAGTTTGCCGATTAAATTAATCTGAGTACGTGTACATTCATGTCAGCTACATGTAAGTCGCATTGGTTATGAAGCAGTTAGAATAACGGCTGATTGAGAGATGTGCTTCTGCTGTACCACGTTGTGCAATCAAGCCGGTAATACCGGCGAAGGCTTCATGCACACATGACTTTTTCCAAATGCTGGTACTATTTCACTAATGGTTTCAGATGAAGATTGGGGTTCCAAATGCTGGCACTCGGACTATTAAAAAGGGTTAACAATGCTGGCACAATGACTAATGTTGACACTGACTGTAATGCGGTCCGAGTGCCAGCATTTGGAACCCCAATCTTCATCTGAAACCATTAGTGAAATAGTGCCAGCATTTGAAAAAAAGTCCTGGGCCTGTATGTACCGGTACCGGTAGGATGAAAGGCTCCCGCGCATCTCTGGATTACTAAAATAAAGTACATTAAATGAACTTTATTTAATTTGTCGAAACAACAACTTTTGTTGTTTCGACAAATTTTTGGTTAACGTTATCAGAAAATCCCTGTATTTCTTTTCAGGCTGGTGCTTACAAGTAGATGCATGAAGATGTAACCAAGTGACCTCTTTTAACGCTGAGTTGTCATAACACCATATATCCCTACTTTTCCCGGGGCGCAGGGGTTTACGAGCATTTTACGCATTACACGTAGTGTACGAAGGGGAACGTTGGATTTTATTTGTGTTCTTCCACTTATTCTGCAGAATACTACCGGTAGTACAAGTACTACTAGTACTACGTAGTAGTATTTTACAAACATTTCCACCTGTAACTCAGATTTATTACTACTACCGTACCATTCGTAGTACTACCTCGACTCGGAAACAAACAGCAGACGCGTTTGAACTCGAGGGTCGCCTACACCATGACAACATGCTGCGCGCTGGTATGCTAGTACGCTGTCAATCAAACTGCTGTTTGACGCCAAAAGTGTATTAGATGATCTAGTTGATCATGTCGATATAGCTGCCTGATCTTCTTTTCGACAAACATCGTAGTCGTAACGTTAACCCATTTTCTCATTTCAGCTTAGCCGAAAATAACGGCAAAACGCCTTTATTTTCGGACCCGTTGATTGGTATTTTCGGGCTCACGGATCGCACCGAACCAGCAAATTTTGATCACACACAAAAAAAGAATCAGAAAAGTAGTAAGAACCAAACGCTACATTTTGTGCATTACTAAGTACAGTGGACAATTGTGCACAGTACACCGCCGTCTTCTTTTCACACGATACAGAAAGAAGAGCTCCAACATGAATTAGCAGCCACTGCCACCCGCAATGACCAGGCACGACGTGCTGTCGAAAATGGCCATAAAGTTGGTCATCAGTGACCAGACAAAGGCAAAGGTAACGTAGGCCACCGTAGCCATGCCAAGAATCTTGCTCGTGCCGCCCGTGCGCAGAAGCTCCTGAGTCTCCACTTTCTGACGAGGTAGCAAGATGAGGAAGACCCAAGAGAAGACCGTCATACAGTAACTAATAGCCACCACATACGTAATATCAGTGCGGATGGACGTGTCATCTGCCTGGATACGCTCCGTAGTCAAGTCGAAAGGTTTGTTGATCATCAACGTCACGGTGTTAGCGAACGGACCCGACAGGTTGGCCACCATAGTGATGAGACCATACACAACTCCTTCGTTACCAATACCCGCCAGTTCGACGACAAAGAAGTTGGAGATCATCCAACCCACACCGTATGGAAGTTGCACTGCGATCGGAAGACCGAGCCAAAACCATTGATTACGGAAGACATTCCAGACTGTAACGAAGGTCGTGATGCCATCAATCACCATAACAAACATACCCGTACCGATGATCATTCTACGCCAGCTCCACTGCAATCCCCACTTGGAAGTAATCATGATACCGGCCATGAAGAGCAAATTCCCGATGATTTCACTCAGTGTGTTGTTAATTGGTGTCACGCCCACCATATATGACTGGATGGGGGAAGCGGCAGTGTACGAGATATTGGAGAACATCGTTTGGAAAAAGTTGAAAAAGATCAACTGGTACATTGCACGCTTCTGGATCAACGTCCATAGCTCCTTCAAGTAGCCTTTGTAGTTAACACGAGGTTTCTTCTCTTCCTTAATGAAGAACCAGGTCATGGGGATAACTGGCGCCGTGAGCACGGCAAGAATGATCATAAGCTGTGCGAAGCTGATGGAGAAGTCGAATTCGCCGCCATACTCTTCGCCATTGAAGCAGAAACCAGTAAGAAGCTGACCAATGATGACAAACACTGTGCGGACGATGTAGATAGCGGATTGGGTCCTACCACGCGTCTCGAGTGGCTCACGCTGGGCAAAGTCCACCACAATACCATCAGCACACACATCGGCCAGGACGTAGCCGAAGGCGGCCAAGAACATAAGCACGACGTATTTACCCGTCTGTGACGACGCGTCGTAGTTGATACGGGCCTCGATTTCAGGGGTATAGTCGGCGGGTTTAATGTCGCGGTCCGAAGACACCGTATAGTATGGGTCTCCCGCAGGTAGGCAGGCCATGACTATTAGCATAAGAAGACACATGGACCATCCAATGACCATCCAGGGTCGACGACGGTACCCCCATAGAGGTACACAGTCCGATAACATGCCATAGAAACACTTGAAACTCCACGGGAGAGTAACCAGCGTCGCTGCGGTGGTGATCATGGGACCGGTGGCGTTCAGATACTGCTGGATGAACGGATAGATCGTCGCCGGTAACACTCCATAGTTAAGACCCACAGCAGCGTATTGCACGAGAAGACCGAGACTGTCTCTGTTCAGGAGATTGGGAGTCTCACCTTCACGTAGAGCTCCTCCTTCAATGTTGGTTTGGTCGGGGGTCTTCACAGCTGTGTAGTTGCCATCCTCAATGTCTTTGTGCTGGGAAGTACCGCTTACAAAGGACAAGCGACCGGGGAGGTCGCTCTTGCTCGGCATACCGTGCGCAGTCGCCATTTTGCGTCTCGAAGGAGGTCGTGTGAGTTGAAGCGGGGAAATTCCGGAATGACTCGTTTGGGGCGCGGTATGCAGGAAGACTATCTGCTTGTAGTGGTCGAGACCTTGAGCAGGCAGGGACCGTCGATTGGCGAGTTGGGCGCACCACGCGATGGGCATCATCTACATGTACCGTACAGTAACTCGTATCCATGGCGCATCACGTGTTACTTTTAACTTGAGAGTAACATGAGTCTTATTAAAGGGTTAACTCGTTAATCCGACCGTCAGCACTCCTAATTCAGGGTCTTAAGGTACAAAATCTATGCAATCATCTGTTGAAGTTGGAGATGATCCGCTATCAATCACTAATATGGCTGCAGCTTTTCTGCTTTTTTTAATCAGACGACAACTGTCAATAAATTCTGTATTACACATACATGTATTATTAAGGAGATGATCCGCTATCAATCACTAATATGGCTGCAGCTTTTCTGCTTTTTTAATCAGACGACAACTGTCAATAAATTCTGTATTACATACATGTATTATTAATAATAAGAATTATGATTTGCAATGGAGTGTCCAATACAGAAGTTTTACGGATAATTTTTTATCAAGACGTCATGCTAAAGCGCTGCTTAGTTTAAACAACTTCTGTATGCCTTAATCATCGAGCTGGCCAAGGTATTAGCTTAACCTTAGCTCACAAATTGTCCTACCGGTGGGCTTTAACCGCTGTATAACCAAGGTATTAGCTTAACCTTAGCTCACAAATTGTCCTACCGGTGGGCTTTAACCGCTGTATAGCGTCAACTCCACTCTATCCATAGTAAATATGCGTACAGTAAATATGAGTATTAGCTATGGATAAAGTGGAGTTGACGCTATGCAGCGGTCATTCGTGTTCCAAGATTAAACAATCTGACCCGACAAGATCAACGTGTTGACCATAGAAAATGCAAGCCGCTGCTGCTGCTGAGTCTTGTGTGCTCTCATCGGGGAAACCATTGCCCCAGTGGAGCGGCTTGTTTGCCAACCACTTCAGGTTGTTGAAAGAAAAAGGGACTTTATTTACGAAAGTGGAGACATCAAATACTTAAGTACTACTCAAATCTCTTCGTGTAAGTGTACATGCAGATGTTAAATCGCTCCCAACAGCGATGTGCTGGTCTACTGTAGTCGCAGCAATGATGAGCGACAGTGGTCGCCAGCTCCACCAGATTAGCAATCCTGTCGCTGATTCGACAGGCTAGCGAATTGGAACGTACCGGTACCATACGGTACTGCACATTATTTTCATAAACTGTGAAAATGATGCAAATCTGTTGGTTTTTAATCTCCAGAATGTTTTAAATTTTGTATATTTTTAGTACATAGATTCATATGTATGTTTATACTAGAACTTGCTAAGAAGATGAAGGTGGATATGAATTCGAGAGGTTTCTAAAATGCCTTCGAGATCTACCGTCGAGTTACGTGGCGTGGCTGCGAAGTTAAAATTAAAAGAACGTGTATATAACGGAGGGAGCTGAGCCCGAGTATTCCGAAAGGTTTGTTCGTTCACGGACTGATTGCACAACGTGGTACAGGTTGGCGATGCTCTTCTGAGCTGAAAAAGGAGGTCCATACCAAAATTTATCGGACCTTGACTTTATAGGACTCGTGTAGCTGTACATAGATTTATCTGAACGGATGCAAAATGCCAAGACTTTTGACCGACACAAACTTATGAGCATTGTGTTTAGGGGATTGTAAAGACTGATTGATGGAAACGCAAAGGCCAGCGATACAGCCCATGTTTTTCATTAGGGGTAGGTATTGATACATGGCACAAGTCCACACCCAGAGCAGTTGTCATCCATGTTTTGATAGGAAACCAAAATAAAATACTGATAGCTTACCGATATATTACCAGGCATGGGGTGCATGTTTTGCCGTGTTTTGACCCATGGCAAAAACATGTTAACAGTACGACGCGAAAAAGCACGAATGACAGAG
>JAIKVB010000688.1:0-20795 GCA_024679045.1 Phytophthora brassicae
CGGACACGATGTCCGGCATAGTACCCCCTGGACCAGCACATGTCCTACGAATTCTGTAGAATGACACGTTATACATGTATTGACCCGCTATTTGTAAATTGTAAATTTGGCAACATAATGTTTGGTCTTGTATGTCGAAAGATGTTGCTACCTGCAAGAGCTTGACAACCCTTGGTTCGCAGAGGAGTTTCAGCAAGGTTACAGTTAGTCGTGGCTTGCAGAGGACTCTCAGCTTTCGAGGTAAAAGTGAGAAGTGATATTATTTTAGTTAACTTGCTTCGTGGCCAAAGACACGAAGCTTTCTTCAATAAGAGAAAGTGCTTACTTTTGAGACAAGAAAAATAAAATAGTTTGACTCCAACCGGCGTGGATCAAAACCAGCACATTCGTAAACCATTCCAGCAGCGACATCATAATTAAACCAAGCCGAACCTCGGCTGGTGTTGTCACTCGGCCCCATGGCACTGACTGCTTAGCAGGGGAATAGTCTGCGGATGTGCACACGTTGTTTTGTGGCTCCCAAATCCAATGTCACTGTTCCATTTTCGTGCACTTGCGTTATAGCGAACGGTCCTTTAGCTACTTCACGATGTTTATTCTTGCGATCTTTGGCTGCGATACGAATCATGACGTGATCTCCAATATGATAGTAATGATCAAGACGTCAAGCGTTCTCACGATCTCACGATCATTTTCGCGCAAAATCGCATCGAATCGTCTTTTTGTCAAGTAGTTCCAATTAGATTCGTACAGCTTACGTGTAATTAAATCCTGACCAAAGATGAGATGCGCTGGTGTCGTTCCCAGAATGCTGTGATAACTTCCACGAACAGCAAATGATGCATATTGAATTACTTGTCTCCAATCCGCTTCTGGATAACAACGAATACAATTATTGAGTACTAGATGTATACGCTCACATATAGCATTCGCTTGAGTTTTTTTACGGAAATTGGCTTCGGCGTGATCCCATAGGTAGCCAACATCTCCCGAAACTCACTAGTATTGAACTCATTAACACGGTCAAAAATCACTATCTTTGGGGGCGATAGCCAGGTCGTATCAAAATTCTTCGCAGTCGTTACTCCTTTGTTATCTGCTTGAATTGAAACCTCCAGTCATCGCGTAGCTTCATCAATTACCGTTAGCGCGTATTGTCGTTCACTACCGTACGGCCCCATGGTATCAACATGTACTTTATCGAACGGATCGACCGTACGTAAATCACTTGGTGGTAATTTTCCAAAAGCTTGAGGTCAACCGTGCAGCTTACCACGTTTGCAAGTTAGGCATTTATTACAAAAGTCCACAATCGTTCGCTCCATTCCGGACCAATAAAAGTTTGGTTTCATTGTGTGATATTGTCTTTTTGGTCCTGGGTGAATTAGGTTCACATGGTACCATTGTACCAGCTCTTCTCTAATTGCTGTTGGAATCACAACCCGTTTTTGGTACGTTAACAGTCGAACTCCCATAGTGTTTTGAATTTGATAGTCCGGATCGTTTGTGTTGTTCACACACGAATGAATCACAGCTGGCACCGATTCATCTTCCGCTTGATGTTGTTTAATGTAGCTCCCTTCTATATCACACATTCAACTGGCTCAATGACTAAAGCTTCGGACTCTGCGTTTTCTTCATTAATTTCATCTTGATACTCCAAGCGTGAGAAAGCATCTGCTCCAATATTCGAGGTCCCTTGCACATACTCACATGTTAGTCGATACTCCGACAACAATAATTTCCCACGTTTTACCCGTAACGAATTTTCCGTGGGGTAAATTAAATTCTTATGATCTGTGTGCAAAATGATGGGAAATCCAAGTAGCATAGTCCTATATTCCTTTAATATTTCAACCACCGATAATAATTCCAGCTCCATAGTTGCATAGTTCTGCTGCGCAGGTGTTAAACTTCGCGAATAACATGCAATAAGTTTCCCTCGTTGTTGAATTAACCCACCAAGCTGTTTACCACTTGTATCTGTGTAGATGATCAACATCTGGAAAGGCGAGCAGCACTGCTTCGGCCAACGCTTGCTCGTTCAAACGCTTCATTTTCAACTGAAGTCCAAAAAAAGTTCGCCTTAGGCGATGTCAACTTTGTCAAAGGTTTTAACATCGCTGATTTACTCGGTATCATTTCCCGATAATAATTAATCATTCCCAGAAACCGCCGTAATTGTTTCTTGTTTTTGGGTGCCGTCAGCTGAGTGATAATACGAATTTTCTTCATTTGCGGCCTAATTCCTTCAGCACTAAGTTCATACCCCAAATATTCCACTGTCTTATTGAAAATATGACTTTTTTTCGTTTAGCGTCACATATTATTTTTTCAGCCGCTCAAACACTACTGGCAAATGTTTCAAATGATCTTATGCTGTTTTCGAGAAAATGAGAATATCATCTAAGTAGACGATTACAAACTCTAAGTCACCCACAATTTTGGACATACAAGCTTGATATCCATCAGGTGCAGTAGAAATCCCCATTGGAAGTCTTATACTGAAACTTTCCAAACCACAAACAAAAGGCGGTAAACTTCCGGCTTTCTTCCGCAAGTTGCCTAGCGTATTATCCCATGTTCGCGTCCAGCGACGAAAAGAACTTTGCCCCACCTAGACGCGCCAGTACTTCGCGTATAAGCGGTACATAACAGGGATTACGTTTTAGAAATTTGTTTAACTCACGAAAGTCAGTCAGCAGACGCTGACGTCCATCCGGTTTCTTCAAGAAAAATGCGGGCGAAGCCCACTCGGAATCATAAACTTGCTCCAGTACATCTAAATTCAGAAGTCGATTAATTTCTTTGCGTGCATCGTTTTCTTCACTGCGGGGAACACTATAGGGTCGAGCGTGAATTGGTTTACAATCGTCAATCACAGGTAAAACATAATCTGGTAACTTTATTCGACCCAAATGTCCATTATACATGGTTTCAAATCCCGTTAACATCTCGACCACTCGATCGTACGTCCACCTTTCGATCTCTGCATCTCCCATCAAATCCTTTGGCTTGACTGACGTGTCATTAATTTCTTTCAATTCGTCTTGTTTTACCGTCTCGGGGCTTGACGTGGAATCTACTGGTAAGATTCCCGTGTCGAGCACCGTCGTATTGCCTTCCCATTCGACCATAGAGTCGCGGAAATTTACAACTATCCCAAGAGCACCTAAAAAATATCGTCCAATCACCATCTCATCTTTGGTATCACTGATAACTGCAAATTCGTGTGTAATACGAGTTCCATAATTAAGATCCTTAAAATCAAATTCACGATAGTCGTTCCTGTAGCTTGCACACGTCCATCGACTTGCTCAAAATTCATCTTCTTTGACGTCAACTCTCCACCTAACGTTCTATTGAGCTCCATCAATTGTCCATTTATGTACAACCAGTATCCACTAATGCCACTCGAGTTTCCTTTGTGTTCGAAAGACGCACTCGTAATCGCATCGGGGGTGGTATGGTTGACTTTCCGTTCAACATACCACTGATGACCTTACATTCACTGTCATCACTGAAAGCGTACTCAGAATCTTCATCCTCCCACTGGGTTTTCTTAACTTCATCCGCTTTCTTAGCATCAGTTGATTGACTGTTGAAATTTAAATTTGCGGGTTTCTTATTCGCATTTTTGTTGTTGCGTGAAGCATTCGCTATCACTGTGAGAACTCGTTTTGTGCAGCTTGCACCACCTTCCTCCATTACCGTTCTTTTTGTCTCTCTGCTGGGACTGTTGGTTCTTTGTACCGCTGTCATATCTGACTTTATTGTTTCTATCCCGATGATTGTTTGGTTTTCCCGAATTTTGCTTCCAATTTGAAGAATGACGCTTCTTTCCCTGTCTTCGCTCTGATTGCTCAACATATTGAACTGCATTCGGAAGTGTCTGCAACAGTACACTGTGCTCATAAGCGGTCTTTCACTCGTTTGGCATGGCCCGTTTAAATGGCCGCACCATAGTCGGCACATCACAGGATAGTGAGTTATCCGGCAGGCACTTTAGCAATCGAGTAATCTTACGCATCCTTTACCACTGTGCTCATAAGCGGTCTTTCACTCGTTTGGCATGGGCCGTTTAAATGTCCGCACCAAAGTCGGCTCATCACAGGATAGTGAGTTATCCGGCAGGCACTTTAGCAATCGAGTAATCTTACGCATCCATTGATGACATTGTGCAACTGTTTCATTTCGCCTTTTAGCGAGTAAAAACAGTTCTTCCTCGAGCCGTTAGTTGTACTCACGAGGAACGAACGTAAGTCCCCAATTTGCGTATGCCGCTTGAAACTCATCCTTGTCCTTCATATCGCGATTCTCCGACGCCGCCATACACTCTTCCAACGCCTCGTCCTCCAAAACAAGACTCAAATGGGTGGCTTTTTCTTCGGACGACCACTTCTTCACCTTCGCCACATGCTCAAATTCACGGTTCCAGTTCAACCAGTCTTCAGCAGACCCTCCACTAAAACGAGGGATATGAATCTTAATACACTCGCGTTCTTGCGTTGAGGTTTTCTCCCGGGTCGTAACCTCTAATGTTATAGTTTTACTCAACTCACTGACTTCCTCACTCATTATGTCTTGCCTCCTTGCCTTCACAAGGTTTGAGATATCTCAAAGTGGCAACCCTTGACTCGCAGAGGGGTTTCAGCAAGGTTACAGTTAGTTGTGGCTTGCAGAGGACTCTTAGCTTTCGAGGTAAAAATGAGAAGTGATATTATTTTAGTTAACTTGCTTCGTGGCCAAAGACACGAAGCTTTCTTCAATAAGAGAAAGTGCTTACTTTTGAGACAAGAAAAATAAAATAGTTTTGACTCCAACCGGCGTGGATCAAAACCAGCACATTCGTAAACCATTCCAGCAGCGACATCATAATTAAACCAAGCCGAACCTCGGCTGGTTTATCAAGCTGCTCGCTGCGCAGATGCAGCCACAGCCGCGCACTTGCACTCGTCACTCCACAGGATTTCCTCTGGTTGTAAATCAAAGAATGATGGTTGTCTGTGACGTGGCGCAAGAACCTCAACTCCACTAAATTGGTACGGCCTACTATTTTCTTCTCAGCTGTTCATGTGGCACTGGCACAGTGGCAGGCTCCAACTCTGAGCAGCTACGTAGCTACTAGTTAAATTAATTGGGTGCCCACACCGTCAGCAATGCGTTGTTGAATATGAACTTGTCTCCTTGCATCACGAGCTAGTTGATGGGCAGCTCGTAAAAACTCGTAAAAAGTGTGCCTTGACTTTTGTGCGAACAACTCATCTTGGTTAAGCAATCTTTGGTTCTTACCGTTATTCTTAAATAACCGTTATTCTTAAATAAATCACAACCTGGTTCTCGCAATGTTCTTTGTACTACTTGCAGTTAGTGTGCGTTTTAGTTTTCGCCAGTTTCGCCGGCGAAACAGTTTATAACTCAGTTTTGTCCAAGTTTTGTGCAATAAACTCCAGTTTTTAGCCGACAAAACTACGCCATGCGGCTGTCTTCGTAATTATCGCATACTCATGTAAATAATAGCAAGTTGGGTTCCGCTCGAGGGGCCTTCGGTGCGCGGAAGTCACTTCAACTTCAACTCTTTGTCCGCAAGGCACGCGCGCGCTGCTGTCTGACCTGGTCGTGAGGTCCTAGACATGGTGCGACAACGCATCACTTTGAATGACATCTCGAAGGCGCACCTGTCTGTTGACGACTATAAAGTCCTGGTGGACTGGATCGAAGCTGAACAAAACTTCATGACCATTACGGCACATAAGTGCTTTAGCCCATGAAAGATGGATACTTTTCACCATCTCGCCAAACTTTGCAGGAATACTGGAAGCATTTAGAGCTCCAGTCGGTCGAGAACTCTCTGAATTAATTACTTCGAGTTCGTGTTGTCCGTTGATAATCACAGCCTGTAGAATGTACTGCGTCAAGTGACTCACGTCCACAGGAGACGTTTGCAGAAAGCCATATCGACGCTGCAAACAGATTGCACGCGGCGTATTCACACACTCACCAGCAGGGCTCCCGATTATGGCATTTTTATTTATCCCAGGCGACTTCCCAGGATAAATTATGATATTGGAATCCCTGCATCAGATCATAAATAATATTATCCCAGGCGACTTCCCAGGATAAATTATGATATTGGAATCCCTGCATCAGATCATAAATAATATCATAAGCAAAAGCAAGATTTAAATAAGAGCATAACGTAGAGCACAATATCTGACCCGTGTTATGTGCTTGTTGAGTGGCCTGGCGACGGTGTGCGCGGTACAGTACTGAAACAGCAGCATCTTTACGGTATTCGTCTGCAGACTTTTGGCGTTCCTTGCCGTAGATGGTGCTGTCGACACTAAAGAAGCGCTTGATGATGTAGACTTCGGTAAGATACTTTTGAGGAGGTTATGGTCTTGTTCAACCGCTGCCATGCGACGTCGCCCATGAGGCTGCTGAACAAAAGAGGAGGTTATGGTCTTGTTCAACCGCTGCCATGCGACGTCGCCCATGAGGCTGCTGAACAAAAGATCCCTCCTCGACAAGTGATAGCTGCTTTCCTATTACCGGTACACGATGTGGATTGTCACCCGCCATAATTTATGAAAAAATACTAGTATCTACCGGTTAATTAGACATCGACGATGTCTATGAAAAAATACTACCGTCTTACCCCGCATATAAGGCATATGTGCTCAAAAGAGACATTACTTATCACTCAAATTACAGCAATAATCCGTGTAGAAAACATACTAATAGAAGGCATGGCCATGGGTAGGTGTATTCGAATGATCGCACCAAACACTGACAACCAGTCACTTGTGACTCCACAGTAGCCCCGGAGCTCACTTTCGCTTGTGTATTGCTGGTCATTCCACAATGAGTAGTGAGCGACGTTCCTACAGTATCAGCGAGAAGCTTGCAGTCCTAGCAGACTACGAAAAGGGGGTGACTGGTCGCGGGTTTGCTGCACTCAGCGCAAAGCACAACGTGCCTGTGAAGACAATCCGAGGCTGGCATGACGTTGAAGATCAGTTGAAGGAGGCACTTCAGAATCGATAAGTTGCAACCCGAGTATCGCGCCGCCTTCGTCTCAGTGGAGCCGGGCGCAAACCAGCACACTCGACGTTGGAGGAGAAGCTGTTTGATTGTGTCGCAACTCGTAATGCCAAAGGTCTTCGCGTTAAGGATGCGTACATTCGTCTACAGGCCAAGAACATATATCGCGAGGCACACGGCGGCGACACATCCGGCTTTGAGGCTTCATCGGGCTGGCTTGCCAGATTTAAACGTCGACGAAACCTCGTTTCGCGGCGACAGACAACAGCACGTACGCTTCCCGATGACGCACCTCAAATCTGCCGTGACTTCATTCTGCAAGCCCAACACCTTATTGCGACGCACGACATCAAACCCCGGAACATCCTGAACATGGACCAGGCGCCACGTTACTTCGAGACGGAGCCGAAGTCAACCATCACCGCACGTGGCTCCCGTGAGGTGTTGTTGCGAAAGGGAGGATCAAGCCATCGGCGATTTACCGCGACGTTCACTATCTCGGCAGAGGGAAGGATTCTCACCCCCATCTGCTGTTTTCCAAGCTGAAGAACAAGCCGACGTGTCCTCCAGACTTCATGGTCGACGTCAACGCCACTGGTATGTGGAGCGCTGATATTCTATTGGAGCATGCGCGGCAGGTGATATGCGGTAGGAAAGAGACGCAGCTCTACCGTGAACCAGTGTTCTACATCATCGACTTCTATGGATGTCACGTAAAGCTTGCTGATTCGAAGCGACTTGAAGCGTACAACGTCTTTGTACTGTTGGTACCACCGCCAACATCCTGCAGCCGCTCGACGTAGTGGTGAACCGCAGCTACCAGGAGTACTACAGAAATCAGTTCGATGAATACCTCGGCAACGCTTTGAAGGATCCTAAGTTTCAGACAAAGGCAGGCAATCCCAAGGTACCTCGCTACGGTACGGTGGCGCAGTGGACGTTGGACTGGATATCGTCTAAAGATGCAGCCATGATTAAGCGGGCTTTCGCCCTGTGCGGTCTGGTGAGCAAGAACGACTTCGATGCAGACGCACTTCACCCGCCTCTCCGTGAGCTGCTTGCTGCAGATGTCGATATGGAGATCTGGAATCAGCAATACGCTGATCTCGCTGGCACCGATGACAGAGAGCAGCTCGACATCAGCGCCCCTATGTGGTACATGCCAGTGCCAGACGATCGCGTCTCTAGCCTGTTCTGCTGCCTTTTCCACGGGCTTGGCACACCCCTATTTGAGTATGTGGCCAATTTGACGAGCTACATGGAAACACTACGCGATCTGGACGGACTTTTTGACGCAAAGTACATGGCTGGTATTCGAGATGGGACTGAGGAACCAGGTGAGCTTGAGCTTTACGCAGCGTCCCAGATGCACTGCTGGACCATTGAGGTAAGTACTGTCGATCAGAGCAGTAAGTTGGTGTCGAAGTTTTCGTACACCGTAGATAACCCCGCGAAAACAGTGTGCCTCGTAAGCTCTGGGAACTATTTCGCAGTGAAGGTCGATGGCTATGCCATCTAAAGCAAAATAAATGTTTACTTTGAACTCTTTCAAAAGAAAGCGTGTCCCGTAAATTATTACAAAAGGGCAAAACCTCCGAATACAACGCAGCCACCCGAGAAAGAAAGACCCAACACAAACACACAATCGTATGAACTGCACACAGGCGGGCTTGAACTCACGCCGGTTGATTAGGAGGGTCAGGTATAACCAGCCGACAAATACCAGGACCCAGCAAGAACTAATTCTGACTTTGAACTCTTTCAAAAGAAAGCGTGTTCCGTAAATTATTACAAAAAAGGGCAAAACCTCCGTATACAACGCAGCCACCCGAGAAAGAAAGATCCGTAATTTAAAAAAAAAAAGCAAAACCTCCGTATACAACGCAGCCACCCGAGAAAGAAAGACCCAACACAAACACACAATCGTATGAACTGCACACAGGCGGGCTTGAACTCACGCCGGTTGATTAGGAGGGTCAGGTCTAACCAGCCGAGCAAATACCAGGACCCAGCAAGGACTAATTCTTCAGACATAAGCAATTTGTTCGATGTATAGCACCTAGGCGTTGTAAACGAATAGAACTCCTGTTCACTGTTATATTCGTTTAGAGCACCCATGCCTTATATGCGGGGTAAGACGGTAGTATTTTTTCATAAATTATGGCGGGTGACAATCCCGTCCAATAAATTATCAATATTGTACAGGGAACCTCCGAAATAAATTTATTGCATTTTATTATTTACATTATTTAAATCGCAATGCCATAATCAGTGGCCCTGCTCACCAGTAGTCAGCTGAGAGAACGAGTTCGTTCACTGGACACTAAGATCGGGAGCTCCACCCAAGCAAAAGTAAAGCAAAAAGCCCGTTTGAAGGTCAAATTCCCTCTCCAAGCGACCAGTTGATTTTACGTGACCGGCACTAAATCCGTCCGGTGGAGAAGCCTCCGTCGTGACGTGTGCGTCCTGCATCGATTCTTCTTCATCCAGAACTATATCTGGACGAGCTGTACTTGGTGCTGTATCGTCCGCTTCTTTATAATTTCCTCCTGCTCTACAGCTTTGTCTCCCGCTGCATTATCTTCTTCCTCCCTTCCATCGTCATCATCGTCTTTTTCAATGACAATAACTTCTTGTGTTCGACGTGATTGGCGGCGAAATGCCTGGATCGATTGTACTTCACTATCCTCTCTGTTGTTTCCCGCACGTAGAGCAGGCGGCGAGTCAGACAGCTCTGTGACGGCACTTCTAGCGGAAGCGGCATTTCACTGTTGTTTCTGTGAGGAGTGGACCGTCGGTCGTCGTGGCGGTCACCTTGAGTCGACGAGAATCCAGAATCGCTGCGTGGAGAGTTACTCCCATCAGCTTCCCAAGAACGACGAGGTAGGCTCCGACTTCTACGCGGTTCCCACATAATACGATCTTGCGTCATATAGCCCCTCCACCGTAGACTCGACAGGGATGAAGTCGAACCAGTCGTCAAACGGATGGTTCCTCATATGCGCTTGTCAAACTCCTCTTCTAGGATAGCGAGAGCTAGGAGATCAATATCCTCGGCGACGAGGAGCTGACGGTTGCTAGTTCTCGGCATGATAAAGACTTTTTAGCAATGGGGGTTGACTTTACCGCGTTATTCTGACACGCCATTAATAAAACTTTAAAATAACATGTCATTGCACCCTTACATATCATGTAACTTGCCCGCGAAATGACATGACATTTCCGTGGGGAATTTTGTAAGTCTGACACCCCCTAATGAGTCGACGTCCTAAAAAGGTCAATGTTGACCCAGTCGGCCTGGTGCAACATTCATGCAAACAAACACAGATATACTCCGTCTAGATTGACGACAAGAAGAGCGACATCGCGGAGAATCAGCAGTCCGACTACCTTACAACTGCCTTCCTCGCCGAAGATGCTGTCCGATTCACCGCCCACAGAATTATCCTAGTATGTAGTTTAGAGATATTTCAGTTTCGGAAATAAGGTACAAATCTTCGGACTTAATGTGAATCGTCGAATTTCATCCAATGATACGTCAGTTTACATATCCGAACCCAACTTTTGTCATTTCTTCAAGATGTCGTTCCCGCTTCCCACAGGGTTCGACCCGTCCAAAATGATGGAGTACCTGGCGTCTCTACCTGAGGAACAGCAAGCTGAGCTCCTACAGAACGCCATGGGGAAAATGGACGAGTCCCAGAAGAAGGCGCTGCAGGCGAGCACCCGCGAGGGACTCATCAGGCGATTCAAGGAGGCACGGGCGCGGTTTGTGCGTCCCGGGGGAATTTTTGCAGAAGAATTGCAGGTGAGTTAAACAAATCTGGACGGAGTACAATTTAGCTTATCCAACACGAACGCGAAACCAAATCTAGACATGAGATCTTTAAATTCCTTAAAACCCATGATCGGTAAGGAATTAGTCGTAGGAACCACCCACAGAGGACGGTATTTGTGTGGGTGGGTGGCTATTGACGATGCTTTTTTCGGAATTGCATCGTCGTCACTATTATTGGAGGATGTGACGGGGCAGTTGGTAGAAATTGCTGCTTATGGGCTAGTGGATCCGGATTTGCCGCCTCCGGAACGGCAATACGCTCTTGCTAGTCGCTTTTCGAAAGGACAGCCGATTGTAGTGTTTGAACCGTACTTTAAAGTACGGCAGGATATGTCAGAAGGAATTCGCGTCGACCAGGCCAAGGAAATGATTCCGTGGAGAGATGTCCCGAAATCCTTAGAGACGTGGAAGAAGCTCGGAAATGAATACTTTAGTGTTTTAACTACGAAGAACGAAGGACGAGGAGCACTGGCGTGTTATGAACGAGCAATCCAAGTGGTGAAGGAGGACGTGGGAGAAATTGCAATGTTATTGAACAATATTGCGACGTGCAGATTCAAGACGGGAGACTTTAAGACTGCCGTTCAGCTTGCAGGAACTTCTGTTCATTTGGACCCGACGTACTTTAAAGCTTGGTTTCGACTTGCATCGGCTCTTGCTGAGATGCAGAAAGTGGAGGGAGTTAAAGACGAAGCTCGAGACATTGCTGAACGTGTGGTTCAACACGCATGCTGCACGGTTCCTCGCTTGTCTACCAAAGAGCGTCGACTACTACAAGGAACACTCAAGAAGAAGGAACCATCTACTGCACCTGTTAGTTCACGATTTCGTTCATATGTTGAGTGGTGCGCGAAGCTAGAATCTCCTGGCCTTCTCTTGTTTACCAAAGAAGTTGCTGATACAGTGGAGTTAGTAGAGTCGAAGGATGTAAACGCTTGGCGTAAGGCAGGAACCGAATGCTTTATTAAGGGTGATTATCAAGACGCTGAGAGGTGCTACCGGGAGGGAGTTGCAGCTATGACATACTGTTGCCGTGATATAGCACCTGTACTGAACAACATCGCTGCCGTGCACGTAATGCTACACCAAGAAACTAGTGAAGTCCCCAATATTAGTGTTGGCGGAAGTAGTGGGTCTTTCACGAAGGAGGATCTAGTTCCTAGTACTGAGGAAGCACTTCTTAGCAGCACAATAGCAGGGATCATTGACCCGCTGAACCACAAAGCGTGGACGCGTCGGGTCCGGTGTTTGCAGAAGCTAGGGTTTTCTCAAGAAGAATGCATCGCTGACTTGAATGCGATCCGTGGTAGCGTTATTTCGAAGGCATTTTCGTGCGCAGAGAGCAGAGATCGAATACAAGCTTTCAAGCAGAAGATGAGCGCCGAAGTCGAACGACGTTCAGCGCAGTCTTTGGTGACTAAAACCGCTGTGAAAGTATCAAATGTACCGACCGATGTCCAACGAAAGCAACGAGATGCCTTTTTACCTGAGAATATTGCTGCTACTCTCGCAAACAATAAATCAGATGCTCTTTCTGGCACGCCAAGAGGGGCGCAGAAAGAGTCAATTGACGAGTATATTGCGCAAATGGAATCATTTGAGCAGATGATGCGCTTCGGTTTAGCTGCTGCAAAGTCCAAGCCGGGCCGTCAGCAGCCGGAACTCTCACGTGAAATGCTAATGTTTTTGCAGCATCCACCGCCGCAAATTCACACCGATTTCCCCAAGCTACGCGGCTGGCCGGAAGGACTTGACACAACGTTTGCTCAAAAAGTGCTTCACCGCGCGTATCTTGATGCTAGTGCCAGTCCTTGGATCATGGCTCACAGTATGCGTAACGACCTCTTCTATAAGAATTTGGACCCTAGCGACTTGATCAAACGATGGCATGGAACAGCAGCATTGAAAGAGCTTGAAGCAAAAGGTTCTTCTTTAAAACTGGGCGACATCATTACTGGTCGTACCGATACGATACCAGAGTACGACACCCGTATCCGATCAAACTTTGCCAACAACCCGAACCGAGCCGAAGTTTACTTTTCTGGAACCACTCACGTCGCTATTGGCTTTAACGACTTGAGCAGTTTACTAGCCGCTCAAATTCAGGAGAAAAGCTCGGATACTCGTGGTCCTTTGAGGTTCGTTGGATTCGAGATGAGCGAGTTTGCTGTTGCCAAGACAAAGGTCATCGCACACATGCTTTCATCTCCTTGTGTTTCGTTCTCCAGCATTCTTGAAGTTTGGCTTTCGTCAACGTGGAGTGAAACGACAGTACATGACTTTCAAGCAAGCGTGGAATTGGTTTTACAGTCGCTACAAGATGGAAAGGAAAACCCGAAGGTGGCGTCGTACTTAAAGCACTGGATTTCAGCAGAACCAATCTCTGTATCGAAGGCAAGATCCGAGTTCTTCTTGAACTTGGAAAAGTACAATGGAAAAGCACTCATTGCTCCATTCTGTTTTCGTCGGGGCATTGACAGGCTCGACTTAACCCAATACTTGCTAACTGGTGAGGTCCGTGCGTCTCCTAACGTCGTAACCAAATTGGAGAATGAACTAGTTGGCGCTAACATTTCACGTGACGATACTCGAAACACTACGAAGCCAAACAAAAACCGTAAAAAGAAGAATGGCAAGCAGAAATTGTCGGGTACTACACTGGTCGGTAGCTTGACAATGTGGAACGTGCCAGCTGGTGCACCTCCTTTTGAAGAAGAAGTTGCGTTTAACACGGTCGACTTTATGACGATAGTGGAGACTTATGTTGAGTGGCAAAGCAAGCAGAAACACGCTGTTGATCGACTGTCTGTGGCGGATTTGTTCGTGATTCACATTATACAAAACCTCCATCGTCTTCGTGTACTATTACTGACGAATAAGCTGACTATCGAAGTGATGTACGGAGTTCTTAAGGCCGTTCGAGGACAAGCCGCTAGTGACCCTGACAATCTCAGGTTGCTCACTCGTATCGCCAATATGCATCCATACACAGTCTCGTGGTCGAATGTTCTCGACTATTTTTTGCCGAAGGATTTCCACGATCTCGCTCGTCGATGTTCAGTTCATGGCGACTGTATGCACTACGGCTACAGCATGAACTGGCCAACGCAAGTGTATGGAGCTTCAATCATTGACTACCACCCGGACAATTGCAAGAAGCTCATTGATACGACGCTTGACACGGCGCTTGGATTCAACGACACGGGCTCGTCATCGATGGAAATGTTCAAAATGATGGGATTGGATAAACTGTTACTTCTCCCACTTCGTGATAACCCGCTTAACAGTACGGCGTACGTTTTGGCCCACGTCTTTAAGAAATACTGGATTGAGCACTTTATCAAGACGGGAAAACTAACCACGAAGGACAAACGGAAGCTTGGAGCGTTGTGCACGCCATTGAATAGCGGAATGCAGATTGGAACCATGGATCTCTCGATGCCAAGCCCTCTTTACCGAACGTCACTGACGCTCTATATGAGCTGGTGTTATGACCCCGAACTTCGGTTGGAGAGAGCAAATGATCCGATGGAATTGGGAGCAGCAACTGACAGAGGCTTACTGGAGGACATGATGAAGCATATGAGTCTGGAGGATCAGCAGACGTTTTGGACGGACATGGGAGCTGGTTCCATTAACTGACCGGAGACGTAAATTTTGCCAACGGTGGGTAGCAAAGTTGTGTCTACTTGGTATAAGCAATGTTCTGGTTGGTTGTTTTTGTGAAGTACTGTACATGACCTCCGTGCATATTAGAATGGAGTGAGCCGAATTCGAATTTAAGGGGAATAGGTGCAATTTTAAGTTTACTCCATTATTTTATACTATAACTATATTATAGTTACATTATAAAATAGCGGTTTCGCGCATGCTTAAAATGAAATGATGCGATCAAAGTGCATTTAAACTAGAGGCGCTGCTTTACTGGGAGGACAGTTTACAGTTGCTTCGTCAAATGAACTTCGAAGTAGTTGTTTTAAATGTATGGGAGTTTGCTTGTCGTTTAGTCCGAGTTTGGCTGGGCAAAGGTGTGTCAAATGTAGTTGTTTTAAATGTATGGGAGTTTGCTTGTCGTTTAGTCCGAGTTTGGCTGGGCAAAGGTGTAGAAGGGAATGCCTGGCACTTGATCCCCGTACGTGTTCTGCTGAGGCTCAAAACATTTATTTCCTGATGTCATACTGCTGTCCGAACCACGAGGCATAATGCCACCTTTCTCATCATACATTAAATTCTGTGTATAGAATTAGTCAAGCTTCTCGAAATGGACAAACAAAACAAAACGCCTTATATCTACCGGTATTGCAGCAGATTGGTTCGTGTAGAAGCGCTTCTTGCATGACCGAGCAACAAACCCTCCCCAATCGGCATCAGGATGATCGAGATCGAACTTGTCCGCCGCATGTGGGATCACAGGAGATGTTTGAGTCTTAGAGCCACTCTCAAGTCGCGCTCCAGCATCGAAACGTGCCATTTCAGCTTGTTCTTGCATGAACTTCTTTCCATATTCAGTTTGTGGTGGCCTATTCAGGGGGCTCGACAAGCGTGAGCAGTTCTTGCGTGACTCGTCGGCGTCTACTTTCTTCGAGCTGTTCCGAAATGAGACTCATATGCTGTTGGACATCGTTTGAAATAGATGAAAAGATGTCCACATCGTTTTCATTACATCACCCAAAGTCTCAACACGCTGTGAGAGTGACACAATTCGTCGTTCATAATTAGTCACTTTTGATGGTACAGTGCTGGTTGTACCAACTTCCTTTTGACTGCCAGTAGATACTGCAGACGTCTTGGACTTCCACTCCAGTTTGTATTTATCTTGAATTGTTGTGGGACCCGAAGAGAGATTTGCGTCTTCTGTCTTGACATCGATTAAAGATTCTTCCGCTCTTTTGTCTTCGCTGCTCCATTCCCATTCTCACGTTCTGTATGCTCACTTGCACTGCTTTCAGGTACAGATGAAACTTCGTTAGGAGCTTTAGTCAACAGCCCGACAACTTGGAGGCGATTGTCTGCTACATGTACTACCAACGAAATGGGATACCGAGTGACGTAGTTTAAAGTGATGTCGGAAAGCGCTTTGGCTATAAATCTTGAGAATCTCTTGGAGTGTGAGAGGACTGAAATATCTTTAATACTCTCAGCTCGAATCTGCAATGGTTACCACTCACAAACGTCAGAAAAAGCGTTTTATTGTCAGATTTACAAGAAACTTACCATGAGCACCGAGAAATCAAGAAAGTCTTTTACTGACGGCCAGATCATTCGATTCCGTTTACTCAGTTCTTCGTTAACCTCTAAATTTTCACCTGCCACCTCCTCCAGCGCATTTCCGAGATGGTGCAAAAGTCAAACGAAGAATCATTCGCTGCAGCTGTCTTCATCGGCTCAGATATGCTTCGTATAGCGTTATGCGTTCCTGAGCTAAGCCTGGATACAACTATCAAAGTAGAAAAAAACAGCATACTAAGCGTTAGGCAGTAACTAAGTTTTTCTTACACAGCTCAGACAAACCTGGATCATCTTCAATTCGATAACAGAGCTTCCTCTTTCATTTTCTTGGACTTTTAGCACCTGTACACTCAGTTTATAATCAATTTTATACAGAAACTATTTGCAGTCACGTACACTTATCGATCCATCTTGGTTTTCAGCTAAAAAAAATTGTTTCCGCTTGATCTCGCATCCCTACAACCCACCAGCGTATACTTGTACACGATCAACATGCACCAGTATTACCTGCAGTGTATACAAGTCGTACGTTTTCTAGTGGATTGCCACGACTGATAGTTCCAGAGCGAGAGCACACTCGTTTCCGTCCAATTTTAATCTCTCTTGACACATCATACCCGCCACTCGATAGAGAGCACACTCGTTTCCGTCCAATTTTAATCTCTCTTGACACATCATACCCGCCACTCGATTCTTTTTAGCGATAATCGCCCTTCCGAGTCTCCAGGAACCAACAATCGACCATCCGGTCTGAACTCTGCAGCAACCAAAGTCTCCGATCTCTGTCTAAGCTAGGCTAAGCACATCAGATGATCACTAAACTGCTCTTTCCAGGTGAAAACACCAAACACTTTCGAGTTTTGGAACAGAAGCACCACTGATCCGGCATTTTGCGTCATCTCACGACGACAAGGCTGGAAACACTGAATACTCTCAGAAACTCCTATAACCGGTTCCAAAGAACTAAAATGAACTTGCAACGATGTAGAAACTTGACGAGGTCTCTCACTAAAAACATCATCCACAAATGGCGATACAGAACCGACGTACAGGCGGAACCCAAGCAGAAATACCTTTCGATGTGCTTCAGCGAATTCTCCAGTTTCTGAAATTTCAGTTTCCGGATCTTCTACGATAGCACCAACCAGCAGAAAACCAGTAATGGGGAATGCTACACACGTGACCACCGCAATTTTCATGTTGCAATCGTCATCACCGACGTTTCGGCCTTTTGGTGCGAGATTTACATGACCCCCAATCGAAATTTGCTGCTCGAGAGTGAAAGGATGTGAAGTGTTGGAACTGGCGCCGTACAAGTCGACGAAGCGACCGTTTGCGACTGTGACCACGCCGGTCCTGTCACGCACTGCAATATTTTGATTGTCACCAGTTTGGAATGCTGCTCCGATGCTTGGAGGGGCACATAGACGTCAAGCACTTTAGCCGATCTTCCGTCATGATTCCTGTCAACAATACGGTAAACTACATGTATATTTCAATTTACTATTCGTCCAATCAAGAACGACAATATTTTAACCAATTAAATCATTCTTAATTCTGGCGAATCAGCGACTGGTATTATCGTCTCGTTAATTGACTGAATATCAAAAGTACATTCGGTGCACCTTCAGGACGCCGTTTCAGTGGGCCGCTCTCGGCCAGACGTTTGTGTGGAGAAGGTCGTGTTTCTGTCTCCGTATGACTGTATCATTTGGTGAGAATACGGGGACCCGCTAACAGAAAGAGGGTTGACACCTTCGAGGCTTCCTCCTTAATACCAAACTTGATCAGTGGAAAACACTTGCGTCTTCAGTTGTCCTACGAACTAAGAGCACTCGCCTGCGTATCGTGCTAAGTTATGAGCCCAAGCCTTACAAAATTTATTGATTAATCTCGTGGAGCTTGTATGACAACAATGTCGGGTGCGTCGTCTGGAGTGAACAGTTCGACTAGTACCGGTATAACCAGTATAGGTGTGGTAGGGTCCTCTGGAGTGGCACCGACGCCTACAAGTGTTGTGATTTCGGGATTCGGTCCAAGTGGAGTGACTGGCACTGCAGCAACTTCGAATATGACTTCGATGGGCTTCGTTGGGTGTGCTGGGATGGTTTGCGGGTGATTTGCGTTTGGTGGAGCATCTAGCTCAGAGACTGGCGCCACTGTTCCCGGCTTTGGTATGATGTCTTCTGCACCCCCTCTGGGGACGTCGATCTTTACAAGCTTACAGTACGCAAGTTTGGTGTTTGTAGACATGCTTACGGGACCGGCTCGAAATTGGTACCGCCATCTGGGTCGGTCGACCGGGAACAATTAGCAGGAACTCTACAATCGTTTTCAAATGCAGTACTGCGGACGCGGCGTGTCAATCGCTCGACAGTACTACCATGCGAAACAAAGATCGGGTGAATCGCCTTTGGAATACCTGCATCGTCTGAACGTCGCTGGTATGCGAGCCAAACTCCCGATCAAGGACGGATCGTCTTCGGCCCGCAGGGAACATGCGGAACATTTCATCGAAACTTCGGAATATCGGGATCTGGCTGATCAGCTGGCCCTACTTCGCCTGAACGACGCTGACGCGCTGGAAGAAACTCTGAGAGCTCGTCATCGCGCGAAAGCCCGTCAGAGCAAGGCCGTCTTCGGATCTAGCAAGTACCGCGCAAAAGCACCTCCGTCAACCCCTCCGGCAGCCTCGAAACCAGCCAGAGCGGTCCGAGCGATCCAAGCCAAGTATGCTGACACCAGCGAATTCGAATCGGACTCGGGGGGATCGGGTAGTGAATTTGAGACCGATCCGTTCCGAGTGTATGCAGCAGAAATGACACAGCGAGAGAACTGTGAGAACCGAGAGACCCCACGAAGCGATCACCGAGAACATCGGGAACAGTTCAGGCCGAGAGAACGATCCAAGTCAAACCGTGATCAAGGGCAAATCGTTCGGGGGGATCGGCTCCGTGCTCTCATTGTAGATCGACAAGCATGGCGATCTGGGATGCTGGAAACGGCTGATCTGCCAGAAGTGTGGAAGCAAAGGTCATCCATCCGACAACTGCCTGTTCGTTTGCCGCGCACGCGGAGAGCTCCATGAAGTTGGAGAATGTGCCCAATGGAAGAGTTTTACAACTTGATCTGTCAGTGGTACACGCCCGACAAGCACGCTGGGATGTTCCCAACCGGCCGGGGAAGATGCTAAATTAGGACCCTCGCCAGGATGGAATCTGGTACGAGCCGAGCGTTCTAAGCTCTGTATTTTTGCATATGTCGAGAAACAATCGGGAACGGAAGTTAAGGAGCTGAAAAACTCGATCGACAATACATAAGAATTTCATGGAAAACCTATCACTGCGATCGCTTGTCTTCGGAGGGATGAGTACAGCCGATCTGAAGTAGTCATGGAACTGGATCTACTTTCGGGGGAATCACGTGGATATTGGAAGTATCACGCACCCTGGCAATGGTTCAAACAAGCCAAAGCCACCGCTGAGATCAACAACGAGAAGGCGATGATGCTCTTTGACTCTGGCGCTGAAATTTCGATCGTGTACACCACCTTTACTCGTAAGGTAGGGTGTATCATAGATGAAAGTCAGAAACAAGAGTGCGTGGGAATATGCGAAAAAAACACGTACATGACGATGGGACATACCAGGATCAAGATCACGCTGGCGGGATATCTGGTGTATCATTTCAATGCGTCGGTCGGATCACTGTCAGGTCAAGACGCTATTCTTGGGATGGACTTCATGGTACCAGCGGGTATACGTTTGGAAATTGCGAAAGGAACTCTGTGCTTACCCGACAAGATTCGGATCCCATTATCTGGACGACGTCAGGGATACAGTCCAGCAGTTCAGAAAGTTCTATTGGGCGATCATGTTCAGCTACCTGCCGACCGAGCGATCGAGATCCCGATCCGATCGGGTTCGGTGAGTAGTTCGAAGTTGTGGATCACCAGCGGAAAGAACTGGGTACCAACAGCTGTCGTGGGGCTTGGTCGTCGCAAATACTAGCAAGTGACCAACCTGAGTGATGAGCGAATGGTCCTTCAAGAAGACACTCAGTTGTGCATTTGGCTGCCGGTTGGATCGGTACCCCGTCTTCAGGGTTTCGTCTCAGTGGGATCGCGTCGTTATCAAGAGTGGCACACTCTCGCTTGGGAGGCGACCACAGTCCGATAGGATGAACCAGAAGAAGAAGAACAGCACAAGGGTCTATTGGCCGATCGCCGACAGTACACCATCCCGACTAAGATTTTGAGCTGGGTACCCGATCGGGATACGTCGATCGTTCCACCAATCGTGTCGTTGATCAATAAAGAAGTCGAGATCAACTCGCCAATATGTGCTGAGCCCAACCCAGGACAAGATTTGAAGGTTGATCAAGAAGACGGAGTTAGCGCGTCACACGATCCCGATGTAGAACCAGACTTGGAGGCGTTTGAAGAAGTCGAAACCGACTCCCCGATCGGACCCGATCTCAAACTGGAACCCAAGGAGAAGGAAGCAGACGCAGTGTGCTACCACGTAGGGGGAGATCTGTTCGCTGAAGACCTCGAGAGACAGATGACGGTACTCCCATAAGTTACCACAACGGAGGAAGTTCGGATCGAGGACCTCCAGATCGGATTTCCAGATCACAACACGCAAGACGAGATCGATCGCCTAACGCGTATCATCAGGAAAAG
>JAIKVB010000689.1:0-19809 GCA_024679045.1 Phytophthora brassicae
GAAGAGGTAGACTAGCATTGCTGTCGACTACGCATACAAGCGCATCTTTCATGAGTTCCTAGATGCAAGCCACACAAGTGGAAAGAACAAGAAGCTCGTAGTTAGTCGGCTTGCATAAACGGTAAATGGCCACCTATGAACCTTCGCAACAGTGGCCAAGTAATCGTTCTGTCCAGTGACGCAGAAAGAAACATCGTGCTCTCGTTGAGTTTGATGCGTAGTGAAGGTTGCCCCGAGAGGTGGCTGCTGATGAAGCAAGGCATCGCACTCATGGAGGAGGCGATTCGATCCCCGCCGTGTCATATTTTTACTCCTTAAATACGATTATAATTGCTAGCGTTTATGAGCTAATTCGTTGTTGGACCAGTTAACCCTAACGCCTACACCGCACTTTGACGTTCGCTTAGGACAGGGGCGATACGGTACTGTTGGAGATGCTCTTAGAGTGGCAAAATGAGTGAAAGGGACAATAACTCTTACTCTTGTTAATGGGTTCAAATCCGAAAAAAAATCTATAGCTTTTAGGGGGTACAGGGCGGGTCGCGTAACCCGAGTCCCCCACCATTGACAAGTCATTTGTCAGACTGCGGTGCTCTTAGAAACCAATCTTGGTAGTAGGCGGGTAGCGACCAATTCCCACGCACTCGCCAGGACAAGCTCTGCAATAAAAAGGAGCAGAAGTTTTACCCTAAATGAGGACGGAATCGGCATAACCTGGAACGTATTCTCGATTGCACCAGAAGTATCGAGTAAAAACCAAAGGTTCACGCCAAGCACCAACATCGTCAACACGGTAAAAATGCGGTTCGTGTAGAACGGCAGACGGAAGGGGTCTTTCAAGATTTCGAAGGCGATCGCAACCACGATATAGGATAAATGCACGAACAACCAAGTTGTGGTGTCTTCGTATGAATATTCAAGTGCTTCCATGTTGTAGTTTTCGAAGACTGCACAGTTTGGCAAGACGGTTGAGTTGTCACCATTCACGTACGCCAATCCGTCCTTGATAGAGCAGAACCATTGATCTTCATTATTCAGGAGTGCCAGGGCCGCAGCAAAGCCGGCAATGAAGATAGCAACTTGGCCGACGATGGATGCCACAATTGCAAACGAAAAGAGTGTACCTGGCGGCTTTTCTCGCGATAACTTGGATGATGGGCCAGTGTACAGCATGGTTACCGAAAGTCCAAGCACAATTGCCATATCGTCCCAAACGTACTGATTGTTGGTCAACAGAATCTCTGCACCAGCTTGAGCTCCCACATGAGCAAGCACAATGACCATACTAAGCTGAATAATTGGATATAGACACATGAACTTGAAGCTTTGGAAAGACGTTGTCAATGCACATCGTCCCTCTCTGAGTAGTACAGGAACATCTAAAATCGCCTTCGCTTTACTTGTAAATGGAGCCACAATCGACGCCTCAGCACTAGATAGTGCTAGCCCAACATGCGCAGCCTTAAGTGCACCGCAATCATTTGTGCCGTCTCCACACATGCCAACAATCAGCCCAGTGTCAATCAACTGCTCAATAATCCAAGTCTTTTGTTGTGGACGAACTCGAGCAAAGATTGGAGTGTGCTGGATAATTCTCCGTACAGTGTCCTCGCTGCAATCAATGCGCATTTTTTCTAAGGCAGCTCCAGTAATAGCGATATCAAATTCCGCCATCGTAGCGTTCATATTGCTAGCGTTGAAGCTCTCCCATTGAGCATTAACAGAAGTCTTAACTGCATCAGCTGAAATAAATATAGTGTTTCCGTCTACTGTGTCCACATCCACCACTGCAATCTTGGCTTTCAGTGGCATTTTTAACTCACGACAGACGTGAACTGTAGTAAGTGCGTTGTCTCCTGTGATAATCCGGACGTCAATCTTTGCTTCCTGAAGTTCTTCCAACATTCCTTTCGTCTCCGGTTTCAATTCATTCTTGAAAATTGCTAAACCTTGAAACTCAACAGAACACTCGACTTCATCGCGATTAATGGCATCAACCGCACAGCTTCTCGAAGTGAACTCTTTCATTCCAAACCCGATACAATAGTAGCCATCAGCCGAGTAGGAGTACACTTTTTGGTGTAAATCTGCTGGTGTGGTGACTGAAATGGCACAAACTGCTTCAGGCGAACCCTTTACAACCACAAAACGCTTTTTCGTGTCCACTTGCTCCACTATTGCACTTGAACGCTGGTGTGCCGCATCGAACGCAAAACGCTTCAGAATTCCGTATTTCTTGGATGGATCCTCTGGTGAAGTCACAACAGCGATGTAGCTTCCTTTAACCTTTTCACTTAGATATTCCATCTCGTACTGAGAAGAGTTAAACATTGCCACCTCCAATGGATAACCTTGTAGTGCACCTTCATGTTTAGACAAGCTGTGGCAGGTGGCCATCACCAGTTTTGCTTGTGGTCGAATAGAAAGCGTTGATACTCCAGCAGCTTCAGCGTCATCAACACCAATAAAACTCAAATGTTCTTGGGTTAAAGTGCCAGTTTTGTCGAAGCAGTAACAAGTGAGTTGTCCGCAGGAGTTCACCCGACGCGAATCAATACAGAAAATGCCGCGTTTCTGTAGTCGTTGCATGGCAAAACCAATTCCAGACGAGAGAACAAGTGGCAAAGCCGGAGGTACAGCTATCGTGATGAGGTCCAAAGAATGAAGTATAGTGCCAACCAATGGCGTGTTGGTGTCAGCTCCATCGATGAGGCGTTTGATAAACGCAGCAATGGCAATGGACCAAAGCACCAAAAGATAGCGATAGCTGTCACGTTCAAACTCAAAGGCAATCGGTTTGGGGAACAAAATACTTCGGAAGAGCTCACCTCGACCAGTAGAAAACCCTGTACTGAGCACAACTCCTCGACAGATGTCACTGCCTTCTCGGACTCGAGTGATTGTAGCTCCAGCATGTAGGCAAGACGCTTTGTACTGGGTTTTAGCTGACGCTTCAGTGACTTGACCCAATCCTACTGCCGGTTCTTTATTGACAGGCAGAGCTTCACCAGTGAGAGAAGATTCATCAGCAACACACAAACCAGAAAGCAAAAGGATGTCGGCGCAAACAGGTCCCTCCTTCACGTCTACGATGTCACCTGGAACAACTTCAGACTCGTGCACTTCCGTCACAGTTCCATCTCGAACAACGTCAATTCTACAATCACTTCGAACGAGGCTTCGTAGCCGATTGCTGTTTGAAACTTCGCAGTAAATCTCATTGGTGATGGAAGTCGCAGACAGCAAGATGATGATGATCGCGTAGACAGTGTACTCTTCACAGAACCAAATGATAGCACTGATCACTTGGAAGATGTAGAATGGAGCAATGATCTTTCGGAGAAGAAGCTTCGGGATTCGAGGCTTGTCAATGAGAACACGGTTCTTACCGAAGCGTTCTAGCCTTCCATCCACTTCTGCAGTGCTGAAACCATTGCCTACACGAGTATTAATCGCTCCCAAATGCTCGCTGACGGATGCTAGGTACCGTTTAAATTCGCCGTCTTCAAAACTGTAAACGTATCGATGTTTCTTGAACTCAAACCAGGTCCATGACGACTTGATTGGACCATTGATTGAGCTTCGAGGCCGTCGGTTTACAACACACTCGATCCACTGAGCTTGAAAGCCTTTACCATTGATGAGAAGTAGCATGTAGTCGGCATCTTCCGTCGATGAAAGTGGGAGTTGCGTTCGAGCCAAGTACGTGAATACTTGGGGATACCAAATCGACAGGATCAATAAAGAGCCACCAGAAGCTGCTATTAGAAAAGCATACAAGATCAGGTGCAAGTACGAAAACTTAAAGGGAATCATTCGCAATGGCTCGTTCGGAGCATAAACCAACTGCTCATGTTGACCCGCTAGGTTCTTCACGGGAATGTTCAGGTGATCCTTCATGAACTGGTGGATTGGCTGTTGTCTTTTGGTGATTTCAAAGTGAGCCATTACTCCACGAAACTTTTGTTAAGACTGGTGGGTTGCCTCAAGGCTTTTTTTAAACATGAAGACCACATCTCATGAGCATTTTTAGATAACAGGAGGGAAATTCTTAATCTCATAACAAATCTCGAAAGTGAATACTTAAAAACGTTTATGGCGAATTAAAATTGGTCTAAAAAAATCGCCACGCTTGAAATAACCCTAGCAATACTCAGTCATGTGTATTAATAGAGGCCCCGGACATGCGAAGTCATAAACGTTTATGGCGAATTAAAATTGGTCTAAAAAAATCGCCACGCTTGAAATAACCCTAGCAATACTCAGTCATGTGTATTAATAGAGGCCCCGGACATGCGAAGTCATGAAACGAACAAGGCCGGCGACAGATGCTCTTTTCTTGGCTGAAAGAAATAGCAAAAGACTACCAGTATGCACAAACGCGATCTTTCAGTGCATTCGTCCTTAGCTCCGACCAATTTAGAAATGGATTTCCTTAACTGATGGTCAGAAAATAGATAAAAAGTCATTTTGTGTTTTGTGCAGCGTCCAGCGTTCGCAGTTTAACAGTTAGCTTTTCTGGATGGACGGTTCCTACATTCGCACCAGCTAAGCACACGCGAGCACTACCGTTTAACTGTAAGGTTTCGCTTGAGGCGACAGGCTCGCAGTCGTATAGCCATCTGTACTGCAAGCACAACCTGTTAAGTCTCCAAACCAGTGGAATGAACTTGCCATATTGACTTTAGTGGGGTGAGCCACGATGTGAGGGTGCGAAGAGCCCAGCTGGCAAGTATTGGACTTAATAAGCTTAGTAGTCGAGAAGTTCTCGGCGAGAAATAAATGGCTACATGTACGACTGGGGAGGCGTATCCACACATATACAGATTTGCACAATGGAAAGCATTCGACTACAGCTCTGGTGTGTATTTCTTGTGGTCTTGCTGCACCTTATTGCTCCCCCATGCGATGCCGCTCCGTACTCTCAGGACAGTTCCAGCTCGTGTGAAGGCTTCTCTATTAATGTTGGTGACTCTTCTTCAGGATCCAACGCGAGGTCGAGTGTTCAAGTCGTCAATGGTAGTGACAGCAGTGCTCGGGCCATTTCAGCTTACACTTCGATCTCGACATCCACGGAAGACTTTGTTTCGTCAAGTGCAAGCGTTGACATTGGTGACGGTGTTGAAGAAGCTTCAAGCTCTAGCGTCGAGCTCATTTTGCCACCAGCGTATCCGGAAAGTACCGTTGCTGTTGTCACACTGGAGCCCACTCAGACTTTTGGTAGCCCTGCCACTTCATCGGAGCAAAACATCGTCCCACCTTCGGAGAATGGCTCAGCTGCTGACGTCGGTACCACTAATGAACAAGTTTCTAACGTCGAGTTTGACTTTGTGGCGACTGCGCCACCAGCATATGCGGAGAACGAGGACAACGTGATCACCGACGGTGTTGACTCGGTGCAACCTACTCCACCCAGCACCAGTACCTCATCAATGCAAAACGTCATTCAACCTTCCCAAAATGGCTCCGGTGCTGACACAACTTCAAGTTCTAATGATGAGCACAATTATATGGTGACTTTGCCACCAGCATCGGCGAAGAATGAAGACAGCGTGATCAGCGACAATGTAGAGTTTATTCCGACTGGTTCGACCTCTACATCAGAGCAAACCATTACTCAGCCTTCTGACAAAAGTTCCAGTCTTGAAACCAGCGGTAGTGATGGAACAGGATCGGGTTCAAATGTCAAACTCGAAGTTGTGACTTTACCGCCAAAGTCTGCGGAGAGCGAGGACAACGTGATCACCGACGGTATTGACACAATGGAACCCACTCCGACCAGCACCGCCATTTCATCGGATACGAATATCAGTCACTCTTCGGACAATGGCTTCGGTGTTGACGTCGATGGTAGTGCTGACAAAACTTTGAGTTCTAACACTCAGATTAACGCAGTGACTTTGCCACCCGCGTCTGCGGAGAGTCAAGTCAACGGAATCACGGAGGTTATTGCCATAGTAATAACGCCTAAACCGACCAGCGCGACGGTAGTGCTGACAAAACTTTGAGTTCTAACACTCAGATTAACGCAGTGACTTTGCCACCCCCGTCTGCAGAGAGTCAAGTCAACGGAATCACGGAGGTTATTGCCATAGTAATAACGCCTAAACCGACCAGCGCCGCTATTTCATCAGATCCAAACATTAAGCGGCCTACGGATAATGGTTTTGATGTTAACGGTGATAGTGCTGACAAAACTTCGAGTTCTTACACTCAGATCAACGCAGTGACTTTGACACCAGCTTCTGCGGCGAAGGAAGACACTGTGATTATTACCACAGTGAAGCCCACACCAACTAGCGCTGCTCCTTCATCAGAGGAGAACAATATTCAGCCTTCAGACGATAACTCAGCAAACCCGCTGAATACCAGTAATCGCTCATCAAATAACTCGAGCTGGTCGGGTCAGCGTTTAACTGTTGCCGTCTTTGTTTTGTGTGGCATCGCCGCTATCGCAGCCGTTGCCGTCTTCGTGTCGGTGCGTAAGGACCAAGAGAGGAAGAGAATTGACCTTGGAACACCTGCCGACGATTTTAAAGGTGACGATTCCTCCTTGGACACGCCAATGACTCACCGACTAGACGGACGATACGACCACGGAAAGCGTGGCAGTCGGTACTATAGTAACGATTTGGTCAGCTCTAGAGACACTGCACCGCTAGCTTCTATCGTTGTGATCGGCCCTGATGATGAATTCCACACTCCATCGATCTGCGCTTCCACACATCAGTACCAATCGTATTCAAGGATCAGTCGTCCGGGCACCGAATGCAGTGTGAACAGCAGTATCAGTACAATTCCTTATGAGAAAAAGGCACCAGTTAATGCTGCGTTGGAAGACTCGCAACACTTTGATGCTTCGCACGGTCCATCGATGTCTGACTTCGCTGCATCCAGAGCCGAGCCAATCTTTGATACGAATAACACACAAGTGAGTTTCTCGTCAAGCACCAGCTCCGAGTACGACAGACCACCGACCGACCTCGTTTACGGTTCAGACGACGGCTTCACCGATTCATTTCTCCTGGTGTCTGCAACCTACAGCGACTCGGTGCAAAACTCAACTCCATTCGTTCCATCAGAATTACAAGAAGCGAACGAGGTGATTGACAACGTTGTCTCCAACGCAATTGCGAGTTTCCCCTCAAGTCTCTCAAGTCCATCCAGTCTGAACAGTTCTGGGTATGATATCCGCGATACGGAAGCCAGTGAACACATGCACGACTCGGAGGATGAAATGTTGTATACCAGCTCAAGTTGTGGGGGTCTGTCGTTTGATGGCTCCATTTCGCCTGAATAGTAACATGTAGCGTTTAGTTTTTCTTGTCTAGGTTTAGTAAAAATTATACATTTGTGAATTAAATTGATTGTTCCAAAATTTAATTTAAAGTTACACGATTCTGACTGGTACATGAAATCTTCTGCGTTGACTCCAGTACTCTAATGATACGAATATTTTCTTGCAGTCGTGACTGCATCTTATTACCGGTACAGAAAAATGCAATGTTTAACATCATTAATTAAAGAATTACAACATGGAGAAGTCAGATTAGAGCTACGTAGACACTGTCATTTAGTTATTCGTTTACTTGCAGTATATTGTCGCAGTCGTCTCTGATTGCCATTCTGCATGATCAATTTCTGGCTACTACGCTAACTCTAATATATTTGATGACGTATTTCACCTACCGAAGTCGTTCCCGTTACCGGTAGTCTATTCACTCACTGTATATAGTGGATGGGAGTTAGCTACAACGTGGGTACTAATACTACTGAAGCGAACGAAAGAATGTGACTATTGCTCTGTCTTACAGTGAAACCCACATTGCATACTCTAACTCAAACAAGAATTGAAATTTGACATTGACATCGCATTTACTAGAATTCTTCCTCCCGGACGCTGTCATCACTATCACTAAATTTGACATTGACATCGCATTTACTAGAATTCTTCCTCCCGGACGCTGTCATCACTATCACTATCACTTTCACTGTCGCTATCGTCAAATAGAATGGAGTTCAAGTCCGAATCTACAGAGAAAAATGAAGATTCGGACTCGTTCGTGATATCAGCGACAGAATTGGCATTCCGTCGTCTTTCGAGAGCGCTAAGTCCTCGTACTCGTCTAAACGAGGAGTGATAGAACGTACTGATATCTCGTTCTCGTAGAGGTGACGAATCATCGCGTAACTTGGAAACTAAGTCTCGTCGACGAGAAGAATCGTCCAGAGAGTTCATATCAAGGCTCATTTGAGTGTCTTCCTCGTCCATATCGTCTGATAGTGTTGACAACCGATTACGGTTCAATACGAACGTCCCAGCAGGAAAGCGTGACGAGGTGAGCTGTTCATTTTCAACCTCACTGTCACTTCCCGGGTCAATGGACCAGCAAGTTTCCGAGCGATATCTCCACGCATCATCAGGCTTCCTTGAAGATACTTCGTTAGCACAGGAAGCTATTGGGACAGTACTCGTCGTTGCCGAGGAATCTGTAGCACTCACTCTACTGTTTCGACTTGTCCGCACTGGTATGAACGCTGAGATACGTGGTAATGACCCAAAAATTGATACCGAGAAGACGGATCGTCCACTGATTAGACTCGTGGTACGAGATGCTTGCGTTCTACGCTCTAGAGGTAATTCGGTGTCTCGAACGTCTTGGATATCAATGACGATTTCATCTTCAGCAGCTTCATTTGTTGATATTGGAGGCAATCTGAACGTCTGCAGTAGTGAAGGGTGAGGTGATGCTATACCTGTCGAAACTGTGCTGACTTCGAGTGTATTTGACGAGTTTCCCAGTGCTGTTGACGTTGCCACCCCATGGAAAGCCGATATGTTGCTAGGTGAAAACAACTTGGGTTTGTATCTGCGTCGTCGAGAATGGATAACGTACAAGACAGCCACAAAGATGATGACGGAGGCGAAGACGACCCCCACGAGTAGAGGAGTACTCAGAGCAGCTGAGGTATTAGCCTTGCTTTCATTGACAGTGTCGGACTCTATGAGTGGCTGATTGGTCTCGAGACCACTTATGTTTGTGGTCCCGACAGTATTAGAAGTGTGTGAGGAGGAACTGGAACTGGTCGACGCCATCGATGCAAATTACACCAAGTCGTCTTCAGGAACGAATAAGCAAACTGGAACTGGTCGACGCCATCGATGCAAATTACACCAAGTCGTCTTCAGGAACGAATAAGCAAATGTGAAACTGGTAGACCTGACACACGATGCCGAAGTTTAGTATTTGAGCAGGAAGACGAGCAAATGTGAAACTGGTAGACCTGACACACGATGCCGAAGTTTAGTATTTGAGCAGGAAGACGAGCCTTTCGCTTGCCTCATCATTTTTAGGCGTTCAAGCCCCACAGAATCTCGAAGAAGTGTCAACATGGAATGAATGACTTAAGTGGGAACGTATGGCTGGAAGGAGAAGACGCGGTGTTAAATCCACTTCAAGTTCATTAGACCCACACAATGATTTTTTCTAATGGTTTCGGTTCAGTTTTTAAGAACCTGACCGAGTCGGTCACCGACTACTTCCGACGATATACTGGTACCTACAAAGCAGATAGATCCAACTCAACACGAAGTGAATCATGGTGCTACTCTCATTGATGCTAGACAGGTAGGCTATATTGCTACTGTCGTGAAGTCTTGGTACATGTATAAGCAACTCAATACTGTATACAAGAAGTAGTACGTGGTACCGGTACATCGAAGGATGACAACGCACAATAGATTTATTCACCCCAACTGTTACAATAATTGAACTACTTGCTCACTTGTTTTATGCCCTCAGTCAGGCAGACAGCAAGGGCGAGTCTAGAACTCCCGCTCCTTGAAGGCAGTTCTTGTGTCTGTGAAGTCCGAGTTCACGGAGAAGAAAGACGCGTCGGATGCTGCTGTGCTCCGGAATGCATCGGATGCGTGTGTGGAGTTCCCCCAGTCCGAGTAATTGTCTGCTTCACTGCCTTCATCATCATCATCAGGAGCATCAATCACTGGAATTCGAGCGGTACTGCTGGGGGCTGCGTGGTAGTAGCTGTCGTCACTGAGTCCGGAAGCTCCAGACCACGCCATGGAGCTCACTTCGCTCACAAACGAGTCTTCATAATTGCTTAGAGGATCAAATTTACTCTCAAATTGGGAGTCGTATTGGCTCTCGTCCAGACTGTCCGACTGGAAATGAGGAGGAGAAGAAGGAGCTGTGTATGGCTGTCGTCGCCCCTGTTGAAGCGGAGTCGGTCGGTTGCGACCCGGTGCTACAATCGTCGTTGCTGATGACGCGACTGACGGTGCCATCGATCTCGCTGTCTTAGGCGATAGTGAAGTATATTCCATTGAAACCGGGTCCTCTGGAAGGTAGAAACCTGGTGGCTTAGGTGCAGGTGCACGTGTTGGTTTCGTATTCGGGGCGGGACCTCCTCTGGCATATTTTGGAACTGCATCAGTCACCGGCACCGGATGAATTGGCCTTTGAGGTCTAGGAGGAGGAGGAGGAGGTGCCTCAAAGGCTGCTAGTTGGGCAAATTGGGCGACCCTATCGTATGTACTGCGACCAGTGTATACCGTACCACCTTGTTCTTGAGCTGCATTGTTCAGCGGAGCCCTAGGTGGCGGTAGTCTCGGAGAAGCATGTTGCTTCACCCGTTGGTCTCGTGGTGGAGTCCAATCGGGACGACTTGGTGGCTCAACCTGATACAACCCCCTCGGCACCTCGGGGCTCCTACGTCCACGTCCAGAAGTCGGTTCACGCTGCATTCCAGCGTCTCCAAAGCCACGAGCTCCATTACCACCATACTGCATATCGGGGGTTTTCCTTCCCCGTCCAGAGTTCGGTTCTCGGCCTACTCGACCAATCTGTACATCGGGAGCCATCCGACCTCGTCCAGAAGTCGGTTCTCGAGCTCCTCGACCGAACTCCATCTCGGGATCTCGACGTCCTCTACCAGAAAGTGGTTCTCGAGGTCCTCGAATTTCAGGGTCTCGACGGCCTCTTCCTGAAAGTGGCTCTCGAAGTCCTCGAATCTCGGGATCTCGACGGCCTCTTCCTGACATCGGCTCCCGCTCGCTTCGCACTCGCGCAAACCCAGTGTCTGGGTTTCTTCGACCACGCGCTGAATTTGGTTCTCGGTTTCCTGCTCTTCCACGTGAAGACGCAGTAGGCGACTGCGCGGCACGTGAACGTTGGTCGAAGGCCGGAAAGGAGGGCGTGGCGGTCGATGTACCCGACCCGTTCCTGGGTGTCATGTTGGTGTTACGCTGGCGTCTGGAACTGAGTTTCTTGTGTGTGTCTGAGCGCCGTACACAGTAGGAGCGTACGACCCACGACACGACTGCTACAAACACGACCGCAACGACGATAATGACGACCATAACTGTCATACTCATACTGCCGTTGGACACTGCTGTGCTTGAGACTGAGACGGCGGAAGTACTTCCACTTGAGATCGGGTTGCTCTCTGTCGACGCTTTTGTGTTTGGTATTGGGGTGGAAGTGGTAGCCGGCACGTTGGACTCGTTCTGCAACTCCTTAGGGGACTCGTGAGCTTTGCTACTGGAAGCTTCAGCAGAAGCAGAGGAACCTGTGGCACACGTCACGTACGTGTCTCCGCTGGTGACGCAGTCCGCGTCGCTTTTAAGCACAACGCAGACACCAAAGTACTTGGTGGTGCCGTTCACCTTGGCATTCTCGTTGCTACGACAACTGCAGCCGTTCTTGACGCACGTGTTGCCCATTTCGGAGCATGACACATACCCAGCAATATCCCCCTTGTTGCCAGGGTCTTCCAGATACAGCGACTGTACGTTAACTGCACAGACGTCTGAGACGGAGGACATTGGTGTTGGAATTCTAGTAATTAGGACTGCTGCCTGTACCTGTAAGAGACTCGAGCTGTCAGCTCACAAAGTAGCAATGAAGAGCTGGAAAACTTAAAAGACGAAGAGCAACGCAGGGCCAGGTGGGAAGATTGCCGCCTCGTTTTCCATACTTAAACCAACATTGGAGCTGCTCGAGTAACGAGTAGAACAAGGACAAGTACCGATCTCAAGATAAGCCAAAAGTGCATCTGACTCTCCGGCACATTTCCAGCATCCGGACTTCGGACCGGCGAACGTCGCCGCAGTGACATTGATGGCAGTAATTTGTACTTAAGTAAGACACCAAGGCGTTCCATGAATCACTTTGGAAATGACATCTTCGATGGTTTGGAATAGATGGCTAGGAACCTCACTGATTATTAATAATAACCTATTAATTACAACCACATAAGGTTGTAATTACTGGGGGGTTTACACTTTTAGATTTTGAAGCTGCTGCTACGTAGTACTGTCAGGCTTCCAGTATTACATGAATCTGCCACGGGTAGCAAGTTGCTATTTTATAATACATTGATTCTGTAGGAGACTGGTTGACCTCGATAGTTGTGGAGTACATGGTATCCATTGTATGTTTTCGTGAGGACTGCACGGGGTGAGATGAAAGTCGTCACACCTGCACCCGGTGCACATTTTAGTTAGACGCGAATTTGTCGATCGGCAGCGTCAACGCGCGGTGATTTTTTATATCGCCGCGGCTTTTGCGAGTAGAGGTGACAGTTGTAGGGCGTGGACAAGCCAAAAGCATGAGCAAGTACATGATGCATGAGGGTCTACTTCAATGTCATTGATGGCCAAATTAGGACTTCAGTTGGCAACCAAGCTGTATGTTCACCCTCCTGTATGACATTGATGTGGCTGGCTGTCATGATGTATAATACATGTAGCTAGTAGCTACTAGCTACCACAACATACGAGATTGTACAGTACAGGTTGCTTGACAACTTGCCAAGCACCGTTTCGAGTCTCGTTGGCCATCATCTCGGCTGTTTTAACAGAATCGCAGTTCGCGCCGCAAATTGATACCGGTACGGAGCTCTACATTCATAGACTATGAATCACAGTACATTTAATAGATTTTGTTCATTCAAGGTCGATGGGAAGCGAAGCACTCGCTGCACCAAGCTAGGAAAAGCTGGATACGACACCCGTTTTTATAAAGGCACGTGTTACTGTGCCCAACTCAAGTGGTCACATAATGTTTTTAAGCTTCAAGTTTGTATTAACTACTTATCACGTCTCTTTTGCCCATCTTTCTTCAGGACCGATGTCATTGCCGTCTAATGGCTTTGCTTCGCTCGCTGCGCTCCTGCGATAAAAAGATTCTAATACCTGGCGAGTACAGTGCTCGGCTCGCCGGAAAGTTCGGTGCTGGGCCCGCCTACGCAAATACCTCGCGGCCCTGCTTCGCGGGCACCCCGCGCGGGTTTGCTGTGGCTACGCACGCTCGCAACCGCTCACCTCCGTTGGCCCTTTTATGTGTTTTTCACCCGCTCATTTCCAGTTGGGTACAGTAACCATTCTCTTTTATAAACGAAAATATGTACCGGTACTGTAGATGTAGGTGACTCACCGAATACGGCTCCCTCGTGTCATTATTATATCACCTCGTTCTACTGCCCATCGGCTAATCAGTCTCTCACGGTACATCTTTCAACTGTTCGTCACTGTACTCGTTTCTTATTTGTCTCTCTCTTTTGGTCCGTCCAGTCGGGCATAGCGAGCGCAAGTAAAACAGGATGGCGTCGTACCCCAAGAATTATGTGTTCCCGCTAGCGCTCACAGACGCGTGGAAGCAGCAGATCACGAGCCAAACGCGCGAGAAGCTGACGGAGATGCTGGGTGTGGAAGTGGACAACGTCATGGCGGTACGTGACCCTTAAATACGAGTGCGTGGCGTTCCTCTGTGCCTCTTAGTGCGTGTTAGAGCAGACATTTCTGAGCGAGCTACACACTGGACTCCAAAACCCTAGGGAGCCTTTTTAACGAGTCTCTCATCTGCTTTGGATGGTGGAGAGTTTTATCCCCTAATTACGGGTGAAAAATAAGAAGAGTGAAAGGACGCTAAAAGAGGGTACAATAACTCACCCCCAATTAGGATTCAGAGGGGACGCCACCCTACGAAAAAAAAGATAGAGACATGACCGTCCGCTGTGTATGTATTTGTATTGTGAATGCGGCCACCAACTATAGGAATACGTGATCGTCATGGTGGGCAACAAGAAGAACATGGAACAGATCGCTCACGACCTCGTGGATTTCATTGGTGACGAGTCATCTGAGCAATTTGTGATGTGGCTGAGTCAATTGCTGCCGACGTTGGAAACTCAACAAGAAAGTGAAAAAGCAGCTGAGACGGAGCAACCGCAGGTTCAAGAGACACCAGTGCAGCAACAAGAACCCAAGCGCGTCATCAGCTTGAAGGGCGCGTCATCCTCGTCACCGAAGAAAAAAGTGGTAGCGCTTGGGAGCAGCCGCGGCACGATGCGGTCGTTAAACCCGTCGAAAACCGACTTGGACGATGTGATTGCGAGACGCGCGCAGCGATTTGGTGCTGTGGAGAAGAAACCAGTAGCGAAGAAGTCGCCAGTCGCGTCTTCGGACAAGGAAGAACGTCATGATCGTCACCAACGTGACGAATCGAGAGCGAGTGGGAACAAGCGACGAGCAAGTGAACGAGATAACGGTCGGTTGTCAAAGCGACTCGGACCTCCTGTGAATGTGGACCAGGCTGAGCTGGATGCTCGTGATACTTTAGGCTCAACTAAAAAGAGACGTGGTGATCGTGATCATGGGGACGAGAATCGCAACAGCGGCGGACGAAGCAACCGGAGAAACGACCGAGACCGAGATCAAGATATGGAGGATCGTGGACGTAATGGCAACCGGAGAAATAACGACTCACGCGATACGGCACCACCTTTACCACCGTCTGATGAACGCAGTGGACGCAAGGATAAACAGGACTACGACCGAGGCATGGGTCCACCTATGGGTTTCCAGGGCGGCCCGATGGGTTATGGAGGATTTCCAGTACGTTATTATATACTCGTGTTGTGGGAGTTAAGTGGCCTGACCTAACTTTTCTTTCTCAATGTTTCTGTTATTGCACAGCCATTTGGGGGTCCGATGTTTTACCCTCCGCCAGGCTACGGACAAATGAACCCTTACGCGATGGGTTTCCCGCCTCAGGGTATGCCGTACGGTGGTCGAGGGTTCCCTCGCCCCCCTGCAGGTATGCAAAACGGCCCTCGCGGGGCGAGACCATTCCAGAATCGTAAGTGGGTAAACCCGAACGTTGCCAAGGCCGAAGAAGAAAAGGCGAAGGAAGGCAATGTCGAGTCGGAAGCTACAGGAAGTGAAGCGGGAGGTGCGTCACAAAACGCCGCCATGAACGCTGGTGCGCCAGCGTTTGCGCCACGCAACCCTTACTATGCGTCGCAGATGCGACCTCGATTCCAGAACAAGACGTGGGTGCGACCGGACGCTGCCAAGGATGAAGAACTCAGCTCTAGCCTACCCAAGACCCCACCTCAGGAGCTGCTAGAAAGCACGGAATAGGAGGCATTCGAGCCTGTTGTTTCGCTAACATGCTGACAAGAGCAACTGAGATGAAGCAATCAAGTCGACACCGTTAAGGAGCTCAAGAGCCTGAAAGACGCGCCTCATACCTCACAAGACATCGTTTGCACACCAGGCGCCGACATTTGTCCAGGCATGGCCACTTTAAGCGAAAAATATGGCTAGCAACAGCCACAACTTTCCTTTTTCCTTATTTTTGCTCTTGTTAAAACTTCTCCTAGTACTTCAAAGTATCAGTCAGCGACGTGAACGACCCCAACCTTTGCGAGCCGCACTCCCTCCCTGTTTTGCTGGCTCTTGAGACTGCGATTGAGAAGCTGCGATCATCGACAACGGCAATTTGCGGCGCGTTGTGCTTCCTGCACGAGCTTGAGACTCAGATTGCGACTGCGAGTGGTTCACAATGTCTTGTGCGCGAGTACTTTTCGTTTTGGCAAGTTCTGTAAATGCGTCATCACTTTCGACCTCATCATCTTCGTCTCGCTTCAGTTGCTGTGTCTTGAAAAGGTGATCAATCTTGTGCTGCTGTGGTAACTTTGTCTGCTTGGCTTTCTTCTTAGGTGCCTGCTCTGGTTCCGAATCCGAGCATAAATCAAGCACAGCGCTTTCTTGAGAGTTGGCTACGTTCGATCGTTTCTTCGAAGCCGTATTCGCACTAGCAGAGAGCCCAAAGTCATCGTCATCTTCCTCAATGTTCTCAAGACTTTTCCGCAGTCGCTTACGCGTCGGTGGCTTTGCTGCTTTCTTTGACGCTGCCGCAGCTTTCCCTCTCGATTTCACAATTGGTCGTGGTGTCATATCTTCCTCTTCCTCCCCGTCCTCATCCATTTTAAAGTCCTCATCTCCATCATCTTCAATAACATCTTCATCTTCATCCGAAAGTAACGAGTTACTCGTTTTTCTTGTCTTGTTCCTCGCTGCAGATCGGACGGGCACCTTTCTCGTAGCTTTTACTGGTGTTTTCTTTTTGCGTGGACCTTCATCACTCTCGTCTTCAAGGTCTGAAAAGACTGATTTTCGAGCTGATTTTTTCTTGGGAGCTGCTTTCTTTGTTGGTGTCGTTCTCGGAGTTCCAAAGCGCCCAGTTCTTGATTTTGCTGGGGAAGTGCCGTCTTGAGTAGTTCTTCTACCTTGAAACCCGTCTGCAAGCAAACTGTTTCCAGATTGAGAGTCAACCTTAGCTTTTCCATCAACGCCATCTTCTTCTTCTTCTTCTTCTTTTTGCAGTGCATGCAAGGCATCTGTTTGCTCTTTCTTCTTCCCAACTACACTTAGGATATCTTGTGCCGACTTCGCGTCGCTCTTGGAGCTCAGTTCACGCTGAGTCTCATCGAGCACACTGTCCACAAACTCCTGAATCGCTGACGCGTTGTTCTTCAGTGTGAACTTCTCTAACGCAATCCCCAGCTGTATTTCCGGTAAAAGTACGAGTTTCCGCTCAGGCGCACACAATTGTTTGCTCAAAATCTCCTCAATGGTCACAGCTGCGAGCGGCGTAGGGCGAACAGCACGACCCAAGAGCGATTTCTCCAGTTCCATGCTGGCTTTCTTGTCGGAAGCATTTATCCGATCTTTCTTCTTGCGGTAGAAAAGCAAAATGTCGTTGGGGTTAGCTACTTTGCCCACAAACTTTGCTCCAAAGCGCTGGTTCACGACAACAGGAAAACCAGTATGCTCCACACGGAGGCGGATAAGCACCAATTCCTTCTCGTCCTCATCGTTACCTCGCACTTCTGGCAGTGGAAATGGACTCTCTTGTTGTCTTTCTTCACGCTCTCTCACACGCTCTCGTTGTCTCTCCTGCTGCTCAAGCTCAGCTTCATGGAGCAACTCCATAACTCTGCCTTCCAGATACTCACCGATCTGCTCAGCCACGTCGGGATCATTCGGCTCTAGTTCCTCAATTTCACCTAGAATAATTTCACCCATTTTAAACGGTCTCACTGTATGCAGCTCACGGTTTGACATGCGGAAGCTCTGGCCGTTAATCTCCAGCACCGCAACGTGTTTCGGCTTGGCTTCTCCCTCCACCAACGACGTCGCCACCGACGAGCCAGGTTGCGTAATAAAGAAATCCCCTTTTACGCTCTCCTGAATATCAATTTGACACTCATGTTCGTGTCCCCAGACCACCAAATCAATGAATTTTGGAATCATACTCTCCTGTACACAGTTCTTTGATCCACGTCCTTTATCGTCTCGATTCTGGTGAACTACAAAGATATTAAACCAGTCTTCAGCGTGTTCAGCTGGTCTTCTAAACACCACCTTCTGTTGTGCAAACATCCTATTAAGTCTCTCGTCTCTCATATTACCCAGCCCATAAATGGCTACATGAGTAGCTCCTTTGGTCAACAGAACAGGGAAAAGTTCCACGGCGTCCACTTTGTCGCTTTTGCCAAAGTAATTCACGAGATTTGCAGCACTCAGCATGTCCAGAGCAGCGAGTGATTGCGTAGCGTCTCCTCCTCCCTCTCTCGCTGGGTCGTCGTGGTTCCCATGGATACTGAAGATCGGCAGTTCCACGTTGTAATTGGGGTCTTCAAAGTTCACGACGCCAAAGTTGGGAAAATTAACGCTCTGGTCGCTCACGACCTGGAAATTCACAGCTCCATCGCCCATGCAGTGCGTTCTCAGCAGTCGCATCGTTTCGTACATAGTGCGACGACTCGGTTTGTTCTCGTGGAAGAGGTCACCACCTAATAGCAAAAGGTCCACGCGCTCACGTTGCGACAGCTGCAGAATCTCACGGAACGAGCGGAACGAGTCGTTGCCGCGTACAGGATCCTTCTCTGCATAGCCCAAGTGATTGTCCGTGGACAACAGAACACGCAGTGTGTCGACCTCATGCGGGTCGCTATTATTTTCTGACTGCGACATCGGGAAAATGGATGAACGTTTTGGACTTGAACGGCGCGAAAAGGATAAGTACGAAATAGGAGTACCGAGGACGACAGAATGCGTTAATTTGTGTCATTGTTAGCCACTGACATTAAATTTCACCAAATTTTGGTGACACTTCAAAAATAGTACTTTAAAAAAAAAGTCATGCTACTACTACTGTCGAAGTCATTACTAACTACTGTGTGGTATTATAACTACTACGAATCATATAATGTTTTAGAAGGGTAGTACTATAGTATATTGAGAGTAATATTTTCAGAAGACCCCATTGTGCAGCTCTAAACTAAGTGGCTGCGAGAATCTCCCTAGGCCCTCGGCCATTCTTCAATTGGCGCCGAAATTAACGATCGAGCATGGGCTGCGCTTAGCAGGGGAGATGCCAAGAGAGCGATGGACTCAATACAGACCCTGTGGAAGCACGTACACTACCCGTGCGCAGTCGACATTTTTAAAGGCACTGGATCGGCTTTGAGCGAGAGGTAGTACAATTGGTCTTGTTTGCTTCTTCTGGTCCTTACTCATGCTAATTACGTTCTACTACGATATATATATTTGATGTCAATCTTTTCCGCAGGTGGTTAACTCCAGCCGCGCACAGGCATTTCAAAAGTTTTCGTCCGCCGAAGACACCCATGTCGTCTGCAATGTTTACTCCAACACACTCGGTAACATTTGGACTGGTTCCGACTATGAGACTTTTCCATCGCCAAATTTATTTTTTTGTCGCCAAGGACGGCGCTAGTACTGAACATGGTGTCAACCGTCGGAAGACTGGAACAGACTCGACGACCAGGATAATTGCAATAGATTAAAATCCTCGGACTATAAGACTTTGACGCATCGCAAGACCTCTGCAATTGTGCATCTGCCAACGCCACTGGATTTAGCCACCTTTTCTACCCCCCTCGGATCCAGCCGCGTCTTCTCTGGCGTCTTTCTTCATAATTACCATTTCCAATACAAACGAGGTCATTGGGGGTAAGAGAGTCCATTCACATGTTAATCCTCGGGCTCGAAGGGCCTGTCGGGGGACGATGACGCGCGAAGCGCTGAGTCACCGCGAGCTGGTCGGAGAGTCCGGCCGGGTGTGGCGTGGCGGGTAAAAGCGAGCGTGACCGCAGCGGTGGTGGCTGCTGTTGTGGTCTGTGGGTCACGCCGCGCAAAAGAGCGAATGGACTCCCTATCTAAACTAACTAGCATTGGGAAAACCCTCCCTCGCGGACTCTGTATTCTACAGGCCCGTGTCGGGAGGAAAACCAAGGCACCTGCACATACACTTGATTGGACGCTGGGACTTCGCTGGCTTGATGGTAGTACAGTCGATTCCGGATTAATGACCTCTCAACTTGGAAAACATTATTTACTCTTCGCCTTCGCCTTCTCCTTCGTCTCTCGTAAATTTACCGGAAGCCACCGAATCTGGAGGGACGTGGGGGGGG
>JAIKVB010000690.1:0-20761 GCA_024679045.1 Phytophthora brassicae
GTCTCGACTTTGGTTGGAGGAGCAAAAGTCAGAAGCAAGAGCCGTACCATGCACTGTTCAGGAGGGAACTGCGTTGATCTTCGCCTTTCTGAGCCTTACCGAGGAAGTGGTCGATATCGTTGCTGATAGTTCATTTCTTATGTTAAACATCGGTGCAACTGGAGTAGCTTTCGGGTAAATATTTTATGGGTATGGACAGTAATACCAAGAGTTAATGTAAACACGGGGTCGCTTTACTCGCTCACTCAATTTACCACTCACTCTTTTACCAACTCACATGCCCAAATAATAAATTACTTACTTACTCAATCACTCATTCGTGAATCTCCAAAGCCCTGCTTTCTCTGTCAGTGTCTGGGGGGGGTGCAGCAAAGCGCATTGATTTGCCACTAGCTTTTTACAGGCGAGGCCTTTACCCCGAGAGAACTCGATTTCAAGAAGCATATAATCGTGTGAATATCACTGCATTGTTTCCACACGTCGCGGCCAGCCGGGTGAAGCTGCTACCGCGTCACCGTTAGCGTTTCCTTGCAGAGATTGGGTATGTACACACCTCGAGCACTCGTGCTTGAGGCGAAGCACCAATGTTGGCGACAAAAGCAGCAGTGTAAACGTATATACATGCATGTGATGAAGCAGTAAATTTACCTGAGGCGGGACAATTCCATTGGTACAGAAGCCTAGAACGCCTGGAATAACCTACATACCGAGCAAACAGGGTCCAGCGTTGGGCTGTTCAAACTTCTACTACTCCTGAGCCAGACCTCGACGACAAGCGGGAGGGCTTAGTCCCCCCGTGTATTTAAATAAACGTAGTATGTTGTCTTTGCTCGCGACCTTGTACTATTTTGGATTATATATACTACTGGGTCATCCATGAAATCGTATGACACAATGGCCGAGTGGTCTAAGGCGCTGGTTTTAGGCACCAGTCTTCGGGCGTGGGTTCGAATCCCACTTGTGTCAATCTTTTATTGTACTTTAACTGGCCTGATCCACTAACCTCTCGGTTTAGTAACTTCGAGTTGCCAATCACAGCTTTCCTGCAACCCGTCCGACACCGGAAGTTTCTTTTTCAATCACAACAGCGCATTCTGACTGCTTGGGAGTGAAATGGGTTGAGAGTGCAACAGCGCATTCCGACTGCCTGAGAGTGAAATGGTTTGAGAGTGCATACACGCAGTGACGGCTCTTGTCCTGGAGGCGACTGTGGACCAATCAGTAAACTCGATCAACAAGAAGAGACATTGAATTTGAGCGAGAAACCCATAAGCTACCGCAGTGACAGCTCGCATCTTCGTTTAATCTGAGATGTTGTCTAGTTGTTACATGCTTCTTTGCGCTCTCATACCGGTAGCTAGCGTCTTCTAACGTGGACTAGACACTGACTAACACTCATTTAGCATGTATAGCAACTAACATGTCAATGTCAGGGAACACCCCCCACTGATGACTACGCTTTCGGGTGCTTTCCCACCTCAAAATGTTGTGCAGCTCCTCATGGTTTTTCAGTTTAACGTTGTGTTGAATTGGTGATAAAATTCATCGTAGGAGCATACAGAATCAAGTCGTCCACGTTGAGAGGGTTTAACGTATGCTGACAATAAACCACTTTGACTGCAACGCAAGTTTCCGACTTCAACAACGTAAAGCCTTCCTTCTCTAGAAATGTCTCCAGAAGCTGCCGTGGCGGAGAGTCACACACATCGGCTCCGCAAAGTTTTCATAGACGTCTTCTCTTTTACTAAAACTAACTTTATGCGAATACCGGTACAATATTTAGCCAATGCCTCCCTGGGTTGAGGCTGCAACGTTGACATGCAGTTTGTATGAGATCGTTTTAGCTGAGGATCAGCAAATCTGACCGGGACTCACTGGCATTTGTTTATTATAATAGTACCGTAGCAATGATTAAGCTTCGTAATCCATAATGAAATGAAGCCGGCCAACGTTTAATCACCTACACGACTCACAGGAGCTTTAGCAACGATAAATAATGTCATGGGGTCCTCCGCGGCGCAGTAAGCCATGCGCCGAGAACTTCCATCGTGTCCTTCCAGCTTCCCTGGCACCATTAGCACCGACGGAGTCGTCAGGTCGCGGAACTGACGGTGAAGCACTCTCGAATTCTCGAGCAACGGCAAGACATGGCTACGGAACTCGTCGAAGCCAAAGCTCTTGAGAACGCACTGAGTTAGTACCTGATTACCAACAGAAGACCCGCATGAGACGCACCAGGAACTCCAACGTGAACCTCCCAATCCCCACTAATCCGCCACCAGGAACTTGATTAACTTCACCCTTCCAGCTCTTAGCACCTGTCGCAACGCGAATATCGTACAATTAGTCCACCATCGAAGCCCGAACGAGCTGCGGTCGCCATACCGAAGAAGCTCACGTTGAAACTCCAGTCTCGGATGCCATAAAAGGGCAGCGAGAAGGACTGATACACACTGTTCTCGTGCACCACATCCGACACGAAGACGAGCCGGTACTGCGAGACGTAGCAGCGGCCTTCGCCCCCGTAGAAGCAGCCGCCCTGCCCTGGATACCCACTACAGCACACAGCGTCAGAATCAGCGCCAGACGCCAACCTGCTGCATTCAAACGCACTTGCCACTCTCCACCGCGAGCTTCACATGGTGGATGAGGAAGAAAAAGGTCTCATAGGGAGACACGAGATACGGCACCGCCCCGGCGTGAAGCTGCACGTTGATGCTCATCTTCCTGACTACAATTTAGAATCAAAACTACTGATCAGCATACGCTTTACTATTCAGCAGTTTTTGTCACAAGAACTAGCAGGTTTTGTCAAAAGTGCTAGGCCATTTGGCGTGAATAAAATGAACGGCAGATTGCGATTGTGTTGGTTGCCGTTAGTTTACGCCGAACATGCCGCTGCTGTCGTACGAAGGTGTGTAGCCATCTCTTGAGCCCTGCGAGTCCACGTGACTAACGGTTGGTTACTACCAGGTGTGGAGGTGGATCTACCCGCAGATCTGGCGGGCATCCGCTTCGAGTTTATCGCTGGGTCGCTCACGATCCGCTGCCGCGACTTCACTGGGGACGTCGTGCTCTCCAAGCGTACGTGGACCAACGTTGTTAATAACAGTCTTATAACCTATAACTGACTTGTACATGTTCATTGGCAGCTGCAGGAGAAGCCTTGAACCACAAACAAACGAAGCATGTCTCCCCTCCCAGCAAGAAGCGTGCTATTGACTTGAGTGCCAGCGACGACGACGACGACGACGACGAAACTGACGCCAAGCGAGTGCGGCCAAATTTCCTTAACGAAGTGGAGCAATCTTTGCTACTTGCACAACTGGAGGGCTCTCAGAATTCGACTAGTGGTCGGAAAACGAAGAGCAAAGGGAAGAAAATCAAAGAAGAGGAAGGAGCTAACGCTGCTAACAGGAATGGTGACGAATCAATTACCTCGGCCGATGAAGTGGAAACAGCTACTGGAAAAACGGCAAGGAAAACGCCTAGTAAGAAGAACAAGAAGGCTAGCGTTGTGAAGGGATCAGTTGGCGCGTTCTTCTCCCCGGAATCCAAGCAGTCGACATCGCGCAAGGCGACACTTGAATCCAGCAAGAAACGCAGTCAAACAACCAAGTCCAGATCGATGCTTTCGCCAGGTAAATCTATCAAGGAAATGATTAGCGGATCCCCGAAACCGAAACCAGCAGGTGCGCACAAGCTTGAAAATTGTATGATTTTATTTGTTCAGCGATTTAACAGTGTTTGTTTTTGCGTGCAGCTACCATGAAGTGGGAAATGGTAGAAGCGTTGGGCAACGTCCCGCCTGAGCGATGGGGCCACACTGCGACCAAAATTGCCGGAGAGCGTGTGGTTATTTACGGTGGCAGTGATGATGATGAACGTACGCTAGGTGATTTGCACGTGTTTGACATGAACACACACCGCTGGTCGACGCCTTTAAACTGCGAAACTATCACGCGTACGTGGCACGATGCAGTGTATTTAGCTTCAAAGAATTTAGTGCTTGTCTTTGGCGGCGAGCGCAACGCAGTTGCTGAAGGCGAGCTTGATATCTTGTCGGACATCATGGTGCTAGACACCGAGTGTTTCCTGTGGTACCCTCCTGCCGTTCGTGGGTCGCCGCCTACTGCAAGAAGTGGACACACGTGCACCGCAGTTGGAAACGAGGTCGTGGTGTTTGGTGGCAGCGGAGGGCGAAGTAGACAAAGCTCAGTGCACGTCTTGAACAGCGGTAAGGCATGTTTTGTATGGGTACGATTTGAACCAGTTAATTCATTGGGTTTTGCTTGTCTTTTATTGTAGATGATTGGAATTGGAAGACAGTGAAAGTGGAGGGAAAGCCGCCCAGTGCGCGCACGTACCACAGCGCTGTAGCCATTGGCGATGACAAGATCATTTACTTTGGAGGCAACGATTCGTCCAAAAGTTTCAACGCGGTGCATGTCCTGCAAAAGATGGAGAGAAAGGGTAGTGATGCTGTGTGGACGTGGTTCCACCCTTGTGTGGTTGGAGTGCCTCCGCAAGAACGCACGGGTCACTCGGCCACGGTTTTGAACGACGGCAAAGTCCTCATTTTCGGTGGGTGGGACCCACAGCGTGATGATGCTACTGCACCGACGAGTGTGTTTAGCGATGCGTTCCTGTTGGATACACAGACGTGGGAGTGGCAATCGGCTGTTTTCGTGGATGAAGGAGATACTGAAGCTGCGTCACGAGGACGTGTGGGGCATGGTGCAGTTCTGGATAGCAATGGACGAGTGATTTTTGTTGGCGGACAAAATGGGGTTGAACATCGGCTCAAGGATATCTGTACAGTCACCATTCAAGATGAACAGCCAAAGGAGTCGAAGCAGAACGATCAAACCTCCTCTACCGATTAATCTACAGGTACTTCTAGCACGTTAGAGACTGATACTTTGTAGCCAACTGAAATGGGCACAATAAAGTACTTAAAAGTACGAATAAAAGTACTTTGAAGTAGAAAGTTGTGATTATATTTTTTCCTTTCGCTAAAGTGAGTATCACAGGCTGTGATTCACAGCTTCACTGTCACCAAATAACTAAGAGAGGCATAGATAAATCATTTACTCCATAATGTCGTCCAGTTCAAGAGCAACACTATCGAGAAAGCTGTTCATGTTTTCGTCATCCATGGGAACTGTCGTGTCAGGTGCCTCAGTCGCTTTCGTGGAGGGTTCTAAGACGAGATCGTCTTCGGTAACTTTTTCTTCTTTCAACTGGAGGAGCGGGAGATCATCTTCGTATCTGTCGCTACTACCAGCTGTGGGCTTTGGAGGTGTTGCCACTCCCGATGTGTCTTCAGACTGAAGTAGATTAGGGAGAGTAGAAGTAAATGGGAAGACTGGCGTGATGGCAGCGTCACCACCGACGGATGTACTTGCTGTATTCTGGAAACTACGACCAGCACCAGCGGTCTCAGGAGGTGGGAAGAGAGAATTCAGTGGTGGCGGAATGAACTTTGGTGGTGACATCAACGTCATCGAGTCACTTTTGGCATCATCAGAAGGTTTGAGTTGTTGCTGCATGCAGTGTTCCCCCACTCCTAACGTTGAATGAAAGCTGGAATGAGAACTGCTGGGTAATAACGAGTCCGTTCGTGGGTTCAATGGCACAGTATAATGCTCCGTGACACTGTGACGCCCGAGAGACGACATCACCTTGTACTGCTGGTGATATTCCTCCATCTGCACACCTAACATTGCACTTGTTGCGGTACTCGAGGCAGAACGAGGCAATGGTGTTACTTTTCCACTTCCAGTATTGCTACCGTAGGGCATCCCGTCCATGTACACGGACTCGGCTTCGGGACTTGAAGATAACCGCAAGGCCACATTTTGATTGTGGTGTTGTGCTTGTGGCGACGCTTGCGTCTGATTCAAACCTGATGAGGTCTGCGTTGAGGTTGGCGGCTTGTTGGCTTGGTTCATCAGCCACTTACGACGCGCTGCCGAATTGAACCTGTTCTTGACAGCATTCTCCGTACGTCCTGGGAGGAGCTTCGCAATTTCACTCCACTTGTTACCCAACTTTTGTTGCCAGCGAAATACCATGTCATCTTCTTCAGGAGTCCACTGCCCTTTGCGAATGCGTGAATCGAGGTGGTTGCACCATCGTTCGCGGCATTGCTTGCCAATTCGTCCCGGCAAGTGAAGCGCAAGGTCACACCAGCGTATTTTGCCTACACCGTAGCGCGTGATGAGGCTCGTCAGAATACGATCTTCCTCTGGTGTCCATGGACCTTTAATCAGGCCGGGTTTAAGCACCTTATTCCAGCGGTGAAGACACTGCACATCGGTGCGTCCATTGCCCAGCGTCTCTGCAATCATTTTCCAATTCTTGCCACCGAAACGAGCCACAGCTACACGAAGTCGCTCATCTTCATCGCGTAGCCATTTCGTGGGTGTTTGAATTCCATTGTTCTTACCTTGCGCTGTTTTGTCTGGTGACGCCCGATGCGGACTTTGGTGCTGTTCTCTCGAGAAATACCCTGTTTCCTTCTGGATTGAATGAGGTTGAGTAACCTGCGACTGACTGTAAACTGATACGCGATGGTCTGGACTAGTTCGGCTGTAACCAACACCACGACTCAATCCAAACGGACCGTGTGATGACGAAGGAAATGGCAGATGGGATAAACCCACCAGCTCAGGTAGTCTGGACACGTGCTGATAATGATGCGAGTTTTGATGCATCGCACCACGAATATCAGCCTCAAGTTCATTGAAGGACATCTTGAGCTCCGTGTCTGCATCTGAAATAGCTGCGGCATGAGATGAGGAGCTAGACTCTCTGTTATTGCTGCTGCTATCGTCACTGAAGCAGTCATCCAATTCGCTTTGACTAGGTGGCGGCGTACCGTGCAGCTTAAAACCACTCGATCCAAAAGCTTGGACGAGATATTCTTCCCGTGGAGAGCATTCACTACCTGACGAGTGATGTAGGAAAGCGTTATGGTCGAAGCGCTTTACTGAAAGAGCGCCATGGTCTTGCTTCGATCTATGCTCAAGTGTATCGTGAGGTTCCAAGTTGGGCGAAGAAAAACCGCCACCATCTTTAAATTCGTGAAAACCACCGTAGTCAGACTCGTCCCGATCGAAGTCATTGTCGAAATCCTCTTCATCGTCATAATTGTTCTCTTGGTCATCCGAGTCACTGGTTTGTTGCTGTTCAGTCGCTTGTGGTTGGTTGGACGCCGCATATCGAGACGCGAACGATGATGGCGCTGCCGGAATTAGGTGAAAGCCGCCACTTGAGCTTTTGTCTACGTTGTAGAGCATTAAACACCAAAGTGAACAAATTATCCACATCTGCATGTCGATAAACAGGTAGAAAACACTTACTCTCGCTGAACTGGAACAGTTCGGGTCGGCGCAACGTCCCAGGATAGGAAGCCGGGGGCGGTGGGTAGTCGTGACGAGACGGTGAAGATGGCAGCTCAGAGTTGGTCACTGCAAAGTTGTTATCGTTAGTTAGACTCTGGTGGCGTTTGCGGTTCGGAGGAGCACGCGCACTGTCGCTGTTATGAAGTAGATCCTCCAGATCGTCCAGACCTGCACAGGACATACTTCTTTTGGGCGACGGCCTGCGAACGAGTTTCACGCAGCACTATGTTAGTCTTCACGCATGTTGTAGTTAAACCAAAAACACCCGGGGCATTCATACCTGCTCAGTGCGGAGCGTGGGTGCATGACAGGCAAGGTGCGGACTCGCGGAGTTCGGGGCGGACTGGGACGTAAACAAATACTGATAGCTACTTGCAGAACTCACCCAGCCGAAGAATCCCACTGGCCATATCCTTGGCAGTCGCGTGTACCCTTCGCTTTTGCTCTGGCAAGTGGAGGTGGACAGCTCTGGTGTTCTCCTCGCTTGCGAATGCGCTTTGGAGCTTGAGAGGAGGCTGTTGTTGACTTTTTCGCCATCGTCGCACAACTCCCAAACAAACAAGCCATAAAACACCAGCCAACGCAAGAGCCTGTACAAAAATAGTGGTGAAACAGCGAGCCAACAGCTCTCAATTAGGATTTCTCCGCCGCCAGGCTTTCCAGAACCCTGTCAGACAAGACGACGCCCATCAGGATTTGTCCTGCTAGCAGTCAAATGCATCAAGACGGACCAACTCTCTGTGCTGTAAGGTAGAATTAGGATTTGATGCACACGCTGTTAACCATACCATACCATTCCATACAGCCACATCATACACCTTCCTCAAAAATAACGACGACTTGGGTCCAGCATCTTCAAATACTCGCACCTTCATTCTTTTCAGACATACTTTGCAGCTGCTGGGCGACCCCTTGCACACCGCTCTTCCTGTACCAGTACCTGTCTTATTGTGGCCTGAGCCCGTAGATTTCTATGCAGTTGAAGCGATATCGCTCCAACGAAGCAGGCTCCGACGTGTGATCCTACGTCAAGCTCGATCTGCTATTCACATCCTTGTCACCTTCTGCTTACTCGCTGGGAATCCCAACGGAGCGTAACTTCTCCTCAAGCGTCCGGAACTCTTTATCATTCACCGCGTTAAGCTCCTCGTCCACCCACTCTTCGATGCTGCGCACCTCGGGAATGTAATGCTTCAGCATGTTCTCCACGCCGTGTTTGAGCGTCACGGACGAGCTTGCACAGCCTACACACGACCCTGCGAGCTGGACTCTGACAATACCCGTCTCCTCATCGAAGCCCTTGTAGAAAATATCACCGCCGTCGTCCTGCACCGAGGGCCGGATGCGCTGCTCCAGCAGCTCCTTAATCATAGCAACCACCTCATCGTCCTCGGGTAGGATCGTCGTGTCCTATAGTAAGAAATATAACAGAACCCCCATTAATTTCCAACTATCGACAACATTAAACACTTCTCTTGTCATCTCACCGTCACGACCGGCTCGTCAGACATCACTTCTTCATTCGACGCGAAAAAGTCCATGATCGTTGCAAAAATCTCGGCGTTCAGCGCCTGTCATCAGCATCAACAACGTCAGTGGCATCTCTCAGTAGCCCAATCTCATGTGTACCTACATCCCAGTCCTCGTCCTCTGCCTTGGTGATAGAGATGAATTCCTTGCCGAAGAACACGCGCGTCACGCCATCGATCTGGAAGAGCTTCTTGGCCAACGGCGAGCGACGCACCTCCTCCGACTTGGGCGTAAAGTCCTGCACAAACACACACAAAATCCACCTTTTAGCCACCTACAAGACCTTCATCTAACCAACTACAGCCAGAAAACACACCACTCCCGTCGTGAAACGTTCGTCCAGCACGGCACGTCCAGGAAGGAACTTGACACTCTGCGGGTTTGGCGTTGGTTCCGTCTGGATGAACATGGAGCGCAGGGCGCCGCTACGAGCCACGAACGGAGACAAAGGGCGCGTCTTGAGCGCTGAGAAGACGCGACCAACGAGCGGCTGCGAGTGCATTAAACGCGTAGAGGATGACGCGGTGCTGCGGCGCGCGAGGGCGGCCAGGAGCTGGTGGCTGCGTGGGAACATGACAAGCTACTTGAGACTTGTGCCTTGCGGTGGAGATTACGAACTGAGGAGTTGACGCGGTGCTGCGGCGCGCGAGGGCGGCCAGGAGCTGGTGGCCGCGTGGGAACATGACAAGCTACTTGAGACTTGTGCCTTGCGGTGGAGATTACGAACTGAGGAGTGAATGTTAAAGGGAAATATAATTCTGGCCAATCATATTAGCTTTATCTATTGACTCCATCCTCGTCCCAGAGCGGAATGTGGACCACATTGGGCCACACAAAATAGTTGATGAGAAGATCGAAGAGGAATGTGTGCAACCTGGAGGAGGAACGTCGTGTCAGTCGATGGTTAAGTGGAGTTGAAGAAGGTTTAACGTACCACTCGGAGACGAACGGGACGTTGGCGATGTTGATCTTGGCTGCTGTGAGTGAGAAGTCGAAGAATGGCCGTCTATAGAACACGAAGACAATATGTAAGGAAAGAAAAGGTTATAGAGACAGTGACTACGACTTACGTGGTGAAGGACAGATTGAGCCCACGAAAACACGGCCAGAACTTAGCCAGCGGGTTGAGAGTGATCCGCAGCGTGCCGACGAGAAGGAGTTCACGCAGTGAAATGGACACGGCCGCTCCAAGATGTGATACCATCTTGAGATCAGCCACGAAGCTCTTCTTGTCTGTCACAACGCGGACCTCCACGTCCAGCGTCACTTCATCCGTGAGGGTATTCGCGGACACGAACTTGACACTGGATATTTGTGGTGCTTTGGAGCCGAGATCCAAGCGGACAAGTGACAGCGAGCTCATGAATGCCGGTTTCTGCGCGTCTAGAACCGGGTTCAGACTTCCATTCACGGAATTCTACAAGGCAGGAAACGATTAGAAAAGAGACCATTTGAACGACAAGTTGCAGCAAAACAAAGATTCCTTCTACCTGAATTGCTGTCTTGAGGTACGGCCAGCCACTGGATACAGGTGATGAAGAAAAGTTAGACGGACAATTTAACCCAAAGGCTAATCTTACAACAACGGATGAGCGACATACGTAACAAACACTCTGTTCAGCCACTCGACTCGATCCACGTCTGGATGTCGTATCCAATTCGGAACCTAGCAGCCAAGGTACAGACACGTTTTCAGTACAAAATGAGTCGAGAAAGATCGATCTGGACTGCTAGAAACCTCGAAATGGGTGATCTCACAACATGTGTGACTGGCTTGGGTACTATGAAGTGGAGCAAGGACTCTTTGCTGCAAATGCCGTCGTCGCTCGGTCTTGAAATTCGCGTATCCCCACATGTAAACGAAAACTGATGCAGTGCCGATGCCAAAAAGTACATTGCAGGTGCTGGCCAAGTAAACTGCTACGGAAGTGAATGTCCACCATTTAAACGATTGGTGTTCGTCGTAAAAGTGTGCAAGAGACTGCTACGGAAGTGAATGTCCACCATTTAAACGATTGGTGTTCGTCGTAAAAGTGTGCAAGAGATCCGGCGAATGCTAGAGGAAGGAAGACGGACGCATTCGAGATACCAGCAATTCCAGCTACACCAAGCATTCCTGTCAATACATAGATCGATACGGGAATTCGAGATACCAGCAATTCCAGCTACACCAAGCATTCCTGTCAATACATAGATCGATACGGGTTCTGGGTCATCCAACGAGTAATTGTGTTGGTTGGATTCGCGCTGCGAAGATTCTTTGGGATTTTCTGGCTTCTGAGCTACAGTAGAATGCTCGACCTCGGTTTCTGTGGTACAAGTACTGCTCATTGCAGCAATTGCGACTGTGGCGCTGACATTGGCGACTGCAGCAGGGCCCAGAGCACGAACAGAGGAACGAGAACGAGAGGAGGATACAGACTCTACAGTAGATGTTGTTTCCAAAGAGATATCGGTACTTGTCTTGGTTAAGCGCCTCCAGGGACTCGGTTTGGGAGATGCTTGATTGGAATCAGCAGGCGATGACGGTGTATCTGTCGTTGTACTGCTTCGTGGGGTCCGTGTTTGTTGCTGCTTGTCGTTAGAAAACATGAAGCTCCACCGATTTGACGCCGATGGCTGTCGCTCTTTTTTCACACTCGGTGAACGTGTCGGAGTGAGAATTGTTCGTCCAGCGGTAACGATTCGTGCTGCTGGATCGATCATAAGACGCTGAGTCAGTTTGTCGCGGGTCACTGTAAACGCTGAGTTTGATAATGGACTCGATCCGGTACTCGATGGATATATTTGTTCTTCACTCGAAGCTGTAATACCAGCTACAGAAGTCTGCATTTCATCGCTGTCGCTGAATTGCTGTGAAGGCTCAACTGATGATGACGTGGTGGGGCATCGGAACAATTCGCTATCCAACGTGGTGGCTCTCTTGATAGCCATGTGGATACACTTGACCCACAGCAACATGCGTGCTTGGTTCTCCTCGAAGAAGATAAAGCCTTGCGGCTGCAAGCGGACGGTGTTTCGCTTCTTCCATGTTCTCACCTCAACGCAAAAACACTTTTCCATGACGATATTGGCGTTGTCCGACTCGAAACTCAGCACTGCATCCGCCAGTGACAGCAAGTACACAAGTTCTGTGCGGTCATTGCTGCAACCAAAAAGCACGATAATGTTAGGGATTTTGCGGTGACACTCACCACAGCAGCCACAGACTCACTTGTAGATCTCAAGCGCGTGCTTCATGGAGTTTGCCACCACATAGTGCGCCGATTTGGAGAGCAGGAAACGCTGCCGTTGCTTTTTCTTGCGGTGGATGACCATGAGGCCTTCAATTGAGTCGTGGTCGAGGGAGGACGTGTTCTTGGCCGTTGTAGGGATCCTCTCAGACCGGTGAAATTGAGTCGTGGTCGAGGGAGGACGTGTTCTTGGCCGTTGTAGGGATCCTCTCAGACCGGTGTCCATTGTCGACACTGATAGCACCAGTATCATCGACGGTGCTAGTGACATGCGACTCCGAGCAAGTGGAAACCTCGGGCGTAGTCGACATTCGTACCGAAATGAACTGCACTATTGAAAAGTCTTGCGAAAAGAGAAGAAACTCCGCATTTAGACTGGAATTGAAACAGCCAAAGCATTGTCGGAATTTGTGTGCTGCGAGAAAACTGCGGGAGCTGCAGGCGGTGGAGCAAGCAAGACTTCAATTGACGCTGCTCGACCAACCTCACGTGGGGCACGTCGTGTCGACAGTATTTAATCTTTATCTTTGTAGCGATGGAGCGTGTGGACAAGATGCTTCGAGCCGGATAGAATGTGTCAGAGCTGGTGGTGTACACGCTGACGGTGGCGCTACCGGATGAAGATGTGGCCATTAACAAGAGACCGAGCAAGTTGTTATTGGTGCTATTTAGCGCTACCGGATGAAGATGTGGCCATTAACAAGAGACCGAGCAAGTTGTTATTGGTGCTATTTGCGAGTGTCACGCATAGGGCAAGGGCGTCCACGTGTGGACGCGATCGACTGGCAAGGTACGTGTTCTTGACCTGGGAGCTCATGCGAGAAAGCACCCAAGCGCCGCATCACTAAAAACACCGAGGCAGGAGAATCATGTCCACCTCGCCAGCCAGTATGGGATAACCAGCCGCAATGGGGGCGGCTAATGGCGATATAGTTAACAAGAGTGGTGGCACTATCAAGTGACAAAGGAGCTTGTTGCGTACCATCCACTGGTTTACACGTGTACTGGCAACTTCCCGCTTCTACGCGGTCTACTTGGTTTTCAGTTTGAAATCTGCCGCCTGGAGCTCACCACACGCTCTACAACGAGTTATTTGAGCTCGTGTATCGAGAGCAGCGCAGTAGTCACCACATTGACCACATCCAGTGCGACGTACTCCTTGCGTACATCAAACAAGGAAAAGTCGATCGAGCATCGTCGTGTCATTCCTCAGTCTTCAACAAATATCGCTACCGTGGCGGCATTGTTAGAGTATATAGAAGCCGATGCCACAACAAAAGGCAGACTCTCAGCAAATTTCGTGATTTACACTCGGCTTGATAAACGAGAGGAAGTCGATCGAGTGAACCCGAAATCGTGTGAATTGGGAGAAGCGCAACTTACTTCCAAGCGATTGATGCGCTAATATTTTAATTTTGATTTGAAGTGAGGTACATTAATATCTTGTAGATTAATAATCTAGTGTTATCTAATGCCCGTTCCTGCTAAAAGCCCAATGCTGCAATTTGGCAGGTGTGCAGGGGGGCTGATGTCGGAGACATCGGGTCCCCTGCTGCCCCGTATTTACCGGCCCATCCACCGATCCTTCCTGTCCATTGATGCGCTAATACCTCTAAGCGGACACTGATGATGGCCATCGACAAGGGGAATGAGACCACTACGTACGAGAGGAATCGCGCAATCTTCCTCATGATCAGCACCACCATTCGGATCCGGCAACTTTTTTTCGCTCAGCGTTCCGAGAACGGACCACGCGTGACAAGAGTAAAAATGATAAATCCTTGCTGCAGGCAAACGGATCAGGTCTGTTCATCGATCTCACTAAGAAGAAAAACGGTGCTGGTGCTGCAGAAGAAGTAGCCAAGTTGAAGAGGAGTGTAGCCATCTTACTTAAATGGGTACATTTTGTTCATCGAACACTGCAAGCTCTGTTCCCAGCATTCTTGCGATGTCGATTACCTCGGTCTTCTACATATGAGAAGGTTGTGCGAGCTGACATCCTACGAATTTAATGCCGCTCACGGGTACACGCGTTTTCAAGTTGCTTTAAAAGCCACGCTTTACTAATGTACATTACACCACTATCTCATTCTTCAGTCGTAAAATCTAGGAGCCATCGTGCCACATTCACTGAACCTCTGGCAGTTGCGGTTGACGCTAGTTCCGCTCGAGAGCGACCATTCCTCGACACCATACCGTTCGAGAAGAGGAACTGGAGAACGTCTAGTCGACCGTACCACACGGCGATCTCTTCGGCGGGGCCTTCCAACAGCCGCCGTGAGTACAGCATACGATCCCTTCTCGCACGAAGCAAGTTATTAATAGCATGGACCGCATTTTGCAAGTCTGCCTCCGCGCGATGGCGAGCGATAGCCAGTTCTCTCAAGCTAGTTCCGCTCGAGAGCGACCATTCCTCGACACCATACCGTTCGAGAAGAGGAACTGGAGAACGTCTAGTCGACCGTACCACACGGCGATCTCTTCGGCGGGGCCTTCCAACAGCCGCCGTGAGTACAGCATACGATCCCTTCTCGCACGAAGCAAGTTAATAGCATGGACCGCATTTTGCAAGTCTGCCTCCGCGCGATGGCGAGCGATAGCCAGTTCTCTCAATGAGGCATCACTGGAATCGACAGTGCAATATTTGGCCAGTACCTTCACCACTTCGATGTGGCCCCAGCGTACGGCAGATGCGAACGCACGCCGTCGATTGCCTACTAAGATATTGTCATCCATCCACCTCACGACGTCTGCATGTCCGTTCACAGCGGCACAATGCAGTGCTGAGGTGTCGCACCCCTCGTGACGATTTGCATGCAGCCACTTGAGCACTTGGAGGTGCCCGTTCATCGCCGCGCCGGTCATCGCACCGGTTGTGCACCCTTCCGTCCTGTTTTCATGCAGCCATTGCACGATCTCCAAACCTCCTTTACGTGCAGCATTATCCATCGCGTACGGGGTACATCCTTCTGTTCTATTTACATGTAGCCACTCTAGCATCGGCAGATCCAACGCCTCTGCTGCACAGTCCATCACGTGCGGCGATCCGGGCGCTGACGAGTGTTCGTGCAGCCAGCGCACAATCTCAAAGTGGCCCTCGATAGCAGCCACCACCATCATTTTTGTCGTCCACCGAAAGCTCGCAAGTTGTTCGTGGCTCTGAGCCCACTGCAAAATGTCGAGGTGGCCTTGTCTTGACGCACGGATCATGGCGTCAGTTACATCCCAGTGACTCGCTGCGTTGTGTGTCACGAGCCACTGGAACACGGCGAGATGTCCCTCATCTGCAGCTTCTCCAACAGCAGCAGTGAAAGAGGATTTACGGGACAAATCCGACGGCGGAGGGTCCACGCCGCCCTGGTTGTGGGCCGATATGCGCTTCACGAGCCGCAAATCGCCGATTGAGCTCGCGTCTTCGAGGCTCCAAATTACGGAATAGTCGAGGAGCGAGCTGATTTCCTCGACGACCTGTGGGATGGCCGTCAGCGCTGGAAATGCGGCGTGCACAGCCGCCGAGACGCCCAACAACGGCTCCATGTTCGATGTTTTTTTTAATTCTCAGAGAAGGTCTTCACTAGGTACGTTTAAATGTAGCCATAACATGAAGAACAAGTATTAATACCTGCTGTAGCCATGTGCCTTACAAGGGTACGAACTCATCTCACAGCATGGCATCGACAATTACGATCTGAGTCGCCATCAAATAGAACGCGAATCGTCTTGATTTGAATGTGGGCGCTCGAAAAGTGCTTGCCGCTCTTCGAGCTCACGAACTAGAATGTCAGACGATCTTTGATCTGAGGCACTCACTGTACTGTACCGGTAACCGATCAAACCAAAAGCACTGAATCCTATTTACTGGAATATCCTCTACAACCTACACTATCGCATGCATTGGATACGTACTTTTTTGCCAACGACGCGTCGCATAATAGCTTATAGCTACCGTAACTGAATAAGTCAACGACTCTTCCTCAACCATGGGGAACGCCGGAGCTAAAGGCGCTAAAGGCAGCAAGGACGAATTCACCTTTGAAGAGACTGACGGTGCGTCCTTGGGCTTCAGACTCGGTCTCTAGTTATATGTTTTAACACTCATCTTGTGTCCCACCAGACGAGGCCTTTACCGAGGCGCTGCGAGTGAATCTGCAGCGGTTGATCGTCTACGCTCGCTCGGCGGACACGGCTTTACAACGAGAAGTTGCTGAGAAATTGGCTAATGAGGCTGTGAAGCGTATGTGGATGATTGTGCTTGCGAATGAATTGCTGAGGATATAAAGTAGTAATTGATGGATTGTTGCGAGGTTATAGCGGATCGACAGGTGCAAATTGTGGAACTAGACGGACTGCAACTGCTACTGCCGCTAACCAAGTCTAAAGACACGGAGGTGCAGCGTCTTGCTGCGCATGCACTCGCTAATCTCTCAGTCAACTGTAAGGAAGTCACTTGTTTGAGTTGACGAGCTTTTCAGATGTGTGATGTTGCTCTTCTTACATTTGTGCAGCTGAGAACCAGTCCAAGATGGCGACAGAAGGCGGTATCGACATGCTCATTGAACTTCTGGGCAGCACAAACGAACACGTGCAGCGGCAGGCGGCAAAGGCTCTTGCCAACCTCGGCGTGAACGGTTTGAACTGCGTTGTTACGTCTATGATTTTTCTTATAAATATGAATAATGACAGGTGTTTCCTTGTGCTTTGATAGTGGACAATAAGGAGCGGATTGCCAAGGCGGGTGGCATCAAACCGCTTATTGACTTGGCCAGCTCCCGTCAGATCGGAGTCGCTGTGGAGGCCATTGCAGCCCTTGCAAATTTAGCTGTCAATGGTAACGATCGGCAACAAGTGAAGATGTCATTCGCATTTTCTGACTTTAATGTCGTTTTGTGCATGAACAATAGATGCAAATGAGGTGGAAATTGCTCGAAAAGGTGGCTTGAAGCCGATTATTGACGGGGCGACCTCCGAGTCTGTTGAGTTGCAGTCTCAAGTGGCCCGTGCACTTCGCAATTTATCTGTCAATCGTAAGTTGAGCGTGTAGTTTTATTGTTTCCTATCATTTGACATTTGTGATGTCTCTGCAGCTGAAAACAAGCAAGCGATTGTAGAATTGGGTGGGGTGGAAGCTCTTCAGTCACTTGTACGCTCCACTAACGACCGCATATGCCAACAGGCGACTCGTGCGCTTGTGAATTTAGGCGTGAATGTGGTCGACTAGGTACTGTAGGCTGGTAAAGATGTCTGTCACTTAGCTACTGCATCACCAGTAATCGAAGTGGAACGTCAGATTAACTCCTGAGAGTAGCAGCATATCAGCAGGCAAGAATATACATGACACTAATTTCTTTCATGATTGATATATCTTCACCTCGTACACAGGCATCCCTTACTTCCCGTACACACACCCCACGTACTGTTCTGAGCAGAGAACGACGTACTAAAACCGCGACCGTCGTGCTCATGCTCCTTGCCGCCTTTTAGCCCGCTCTTCTGTCCTCTTGCTTGCAAGCCACGAGCCGGCACCTGGAGCCCCAGCAGCCGGACCCTGAGGCATCATTGTACGACGCTGCATTTCTGTTCCGATCTGTACACAAACAAATGTTAGCTTCGAGCCACCTAGACAACCACAAGCTCCATCGTACCTCATAGAAGGATGACATCATAAGCGCCTGCTCTCGAGAGTATGAGGCACGGACCTCCTTCATCTTTTTCTCCAAGAAATCCACGCGCTCCTGCTTCTCGTTAATCTGGTTACGGTGCGAACTCACAGCCACCATATACTTCGTCTGCACTGCATGAAGAGTCTTCTTCGTGTAGTTTTCCAGCTTCGCGCGCTGTTCTGACAACTCGTTGATCACAGACTCTTTTTCCTTCAAACGCTTCGTCAATTCCGTCACTGTAGCGCGCAACGAGTCTACAGCTTCGGCCTCGATTTCCTGTTCCAATGACAACATATCAATCTGTCAATACACCAAAACTGCCACCTCTATGTGTTCACTTACCAGCTTCTCCAGCTTGTCCTGATATTCTGCGATTTGGGCAGACGAAAGAGCATTGTTACTGCTGGTTACAATGACAGCACCACTGGGAGTAGGCAGGGGTGCCTGCATCGCCCCACCGTTCCCCATTGCACCTCCAGCTTCGAGTGTGGCAGGCGTCGCAAAACCGGCCATTCCTGCTGCTACTGCACCTCCCATGACTGATGAATCGTTTGAAACCTGCATCGGCTCCGATCCATCCCGTGCACTCTGCCACTGCTGCTGCGACTGCTGCTGAAGCTGAGGACGAGCATGATTCTGTTGCAACTGCGATAACACCCGCTGCTGTTGTTCGATTTGAATTCGTGCGTTGCGCAGATCTTCGGAAAGCTGATCAGTCTGTTTCTGCATCTGAAACAGAGATACTTGAAGCGCCTCCTTAGTCTTAATAGCCATATCCAGATCATTTGCTAGTTCAGCCTGGCCTGCGTCGGCATTGCCATTCTTCAGCTCGGCGTTTTCATGCTCCAGTCGAGCAACGCGCTCCCTCAAGCCACTGACTGAGTCGCGACCAAGTAGCAAGTCAGCACTCAGCCCCCCTCCATTAACTGCGCTGCTTTCACCAGCTGCCATGGCGTCATCGTTGCCTTCCCGATACTGCATACTAGCGAGCTGTGTTCGCAGTTCCTCCACTTGCGACTCTAGGAATTCCTTGCCACCAAGTGCACTATCAAGTTCTTCCTGCAATCTCCGAATCTTCTGTTCTTTGACGCTGAGATTGGAGCTGGCCTGAACGTTGGCCGTCTCAAGCTCGACAACTTGGTTTTTGTACTTCTCCACTAGACTCTTAAGTCCCGGCATGGTCTTAATCGTGCTTTCTAGGTCCACAACCTTGTCCAAATACTGTGCGTTCAGATTCTCCAGTTCACGCACCTGACCTCGCAACGAGTTCATTTCCTCCAGTTTCTTTTTATATTTGGTCACGCTAGCCTCAAGTTTATTCAGCGTCCCCAGTTTGGACCGCGAAATATCCAGTTCGTCAGCCTGACGACGAACCTCGTTTTCCAGCATCATGAGACGTTCGCCAGATTCGCGTTTCACACGGTTCAATTCAAGATCCTTTTCCTCCATTTGCATTTGAAGCGCATGAACTTCATTATCCACAATCTGTTGGATCTTCTTGTTGTCCCTTGCAAGTGTATTCTGACGTTCACTGCGAAGCTGGTCGCGTTCACCTTCAAGAGCTGTACATTTATCGGCGAGGTCTCGGTGCTCTGTCAAAGTGCGCTCGAAACGCTCCGTCAACTCCCGTTTCTCCCGTTCCATATCCAAATATCGGAGTTCCATGGAGGAGCTGCGCTCTAAAGCTTGCGCGAGCTGCGTAGCAAGTGCTTCAGAGGAGCTCCCAGCGATCAACGCTGAGGCTGACATTGACGACATCGACGAAGGCGAAGCCATCTCATCAAAAGATGCTCCATGCGCAATAGAGTTGCGTCGGCTCGGGTTCGACGCTGCACTAGGAGACGTGGGGTGGAAACGGTGCATGAGCTTCTCAATTGCATGCATCAGGCTGGCTTGCTCGGATGGACCCATCTGCATAATGGGGTGGATATATTCCGACTTGTTCGGACACTGAACGGCGCAGCCCAACAGCAACTCCGTCAGTTTAGCTACTTCATGCACGTCATTTTCCTTAGCGATAAGCAGCGGATCCACTAATTCGTCAGCGTGGCAGATCTGACCCAGTTCGTCCGTGTAAAACAGTTCCACCGCACGTAGTAAAGTCTTAAGGTTATTGGATTTGAGTGCCCAATTGCCTCCAGGTTGTTCGTTGATCTGCTCCAAATTAATATAGTCCGAGTCACTGGTGACAAATAATCATAAAATAAAGAAAGAATAAGTAAAAGTTAGTCACTCAAGCTCTAACAAGGAGGTGGATTGCAAAGACGCACATGTGGTGCATGATCTTTGACAGAAAGACGCCATCACACAGGTCATCCATGCTCGAGACCTGCACGTCCGTAGCTAGTATATCTTGGAAGCTTTGTGCCTGCAATCCGATACACGTGATAGACATAACAAAGAATGTTAAAGCTGCTGGTTCTGTAGACCAACTGTTGGAATCAGAGTAAGAAGAACACGTACCCATAGCAGGAGACTGCGCTGGGCGGTGTCGTCCATGAAGTCCCAGTACTTTAGGCTGCAGATACGGAGATCGACGTCGGTGCCCCTTACTTGCTCGATCTCTCTCGTTTCTTCGTGTTGTGTTTAAGGGGGCCTAAATAAATTCGGTGGGTTGTACATAATGATATGTGCGCCACTTAGGTTTGCAGTACAAAGAGTGCGGTACATAATCAAATGTACGCCACATACATTTTCTGATATATTGGGTATGAAACCTTCAAATGCGTACACTAAAGTCCCGTCAAGTACGAATTGATTAAATGGCTACAATCTAGTTATGTAAAGTACGATTGGTACCTTTCACCTTAATTCAGCAAATTCTCATCTAATGACGATCCAGTCCGGTACCGACACTCAGTTGCTGGTTCAGAGTATGGCTACATCCAGCTTAGAATACCGGTAGAATCTTCGGTAAAACCTTCTCACT
>JAIKVB010000691.1:0-20709 GCA_024679045.1 Phytophthora brassicae
ATGCATCATGAAGCTGATCGAGCTGGCAACAAGTGCAGAGGTATTGAAGCGGAAGAAACAGATAAATCGCGTGGGCGAAGACAGTGACATCTATCTGAAGAGATCAGGAAACGAGAACCAGGACAAGTATGGACGCCTGTCGACAGCGAGTTTTGTGGAATCACTACAACGCCGCTGGAAACTACTCAAGCCAAGTGATCGAGCGCCTGAAAATCAATTTAAGTTCTTGGCTTTTTTGTACGTGCGCAACACTACACCGACCGCTTCTTCAGCAGCGTTTCAGCGGGCTACTGAGAAGCGTGTTCAACAAGCTTGTTTGCAGCGGCTGGCACACGAATCGGCTAACGCTGTTAGTTTTGGGGCGGTTACATCCCACCACCTCGACATTGTGAATGCCCGACGACCGGACGCCGCCTCTTTTCACGTGCCCGACGATAATACGACTGCCCAAGCTATGGAGATCGATCGTCAACGAGAAGAGGTGGAGCTCCAGCAAGCTCAAGATGCCGAAGCCGCTCGCGCACAAACTGCCACGATTCGCTTACAGTGGAGTGGGGTGTGGATACCGGTCGAGGTCGATGTGATTTCGCTGAGAAGAGCAGTTGGCTTGCCTGACCATAATATCTTCTTGGCCGGAATTTATCATGACTTCACACCAAGTGCACCTACCCAACCTGAGCTGGACGATGAAGAACACAAAGAAGAAGCAGATGAAGAAGTTGAGGAGGAAAACGATTCGATGATGGAAGGCATCATATAGATCTAGTTATATTGATGTTGTACGGTGCACGAGCTGATTAAATCCTCAAATATCTCACTTCTGAGCGATGAACTGCTATACCCACAATGCTGAAAAGACCCCAAAAAGCTATCTATGTCTCGGCGAGTACACTTCTTCAAAGCCACGTCCAGGACCAATTCCGGGTAAAGTGGAAATACAAGGTTCGCATACCTTTGAATCTACCGTTTCAGAAGACCAAATGCTTGCTCTATCGGATTTAACTGGGGACAGTATGGGGGCAGGAATATCAATCGCGCTCCACATGCATGTACAGCAGCTTCCAACTCCGGATAGACGTGTATCTTGGCGTTGTCTAATATCACAATCGACCGTGGTAGTGGCCACGGGTTCAGCTGCGGAATAACATGCTTTAAAAACCTTCATGAAACTTTCCTCGCGTAAAAGTCCCCTCCGTCCATTCCCACCCTATAAAGCCCGACACATCTAGCGCTGCCATGATGGACAGACGCTTTCCACGGCGAAACGGCAACCGGACTATTGCTTTTGTGTTTCGGCGCGACCGCGCATAGCGTCGAAACGCATGACGTCCATCCTTAGAAGTCTCATCCAAAAATACCAACTGCTCGGCATACGAATACAGTGGTAACAGCTTTTCTTTGTAAATGCGAATCTCGGCAGGAACAGCTTCGCGAGCAGCCTCCGAGAGCACTTTGCGAGTCAGGTTCAAGTCGAAGTTAAGTGCACGGCAAATAGTTGACGTAGAGACAGTTTTTAGAAGAGGAAATTGTGTCTTGATGCTGTCGCGCAGCTCCTCTAGGTAAAATGTGGGGTGACCTTCTACGTACGTCTGTACAAACTGCAGTACTACTGGGGGCCACCTGGTATGTTTCGCCGTCCGGGGTTGCTTGTCGTTGACGATACCGTCTCGTAAGAAGAGTACCAGCGTCTGATTGTCCGTAGTTTAGGTCCGAGTAACTCCGAGACGTGCACGATGGGGATGTTGTATACATGTATTAGCGCAACTGCTCGCCATCGAAAGTCCTCCGCGTACGTCATGGAGATTATCGAAGTGCGCACTTCGAAACACGAGCAGCATCTGAAACAACGCGAGGACCAGTCGTTTTTGCCGATTTAAAACGGCAATTCCGACCTGCACGAGCAACCCGACCGAGGTTAAGCTAGCTAAATCCTATTTGCACAGCCGGTATCTCTGACTTGTTAATTAAATCTGACCCGCTATATCGGACTTTTGACCTTCGGTATTGCCAGAACTTTTGCAAGCCACAATACTTAAATATTATTGCCGATTGCAGATATTTTACCCTCTATAATAGAACGACCTCCGACCGCTTTAAAACCGAGCATAAAAACGAGCACGCCATCTAAAATAGACCAGTGCTGGATAATAATGAAGGCAAAACTAGCCACGAGTCATTCTTAATTCCTATCAGATCGTTATCCGATTCGGCGGGGTATAAAAATAACAAGAACAAAACGACGGTGGCGACGGCACATGCTTTCTCTCGTATCTCGCGCTATGGGGGCCTGCTAACACTGTTTGTGGGTGCGCGTGACAGGTCTACGGCTGTTCTATCTGGTCTACTAGCTGCGGACAGGCGCAGGAGCGGGGGAAAGTCCTGCGTGTCAATACATCGGGTAGAGAACTCCCCTCTGCACAAATTGTTTTGCCTCGAGCGCATTTCAGCTCATAACTCACGCTATGGGGGATAACTATGTTCGTTTGTGTTTTACAGGACTACCTCTTGACGTTTATAGTGGCTTGGCATGCCAAGATGAATGACTTGCCGGTTGATGATGTCATTAAAGGGGTGGTAACTATACGCAAAGGAAGCGTGAAGAAGCGCTCAAGAGGTGATGAGCTGTGCAAAATACAGTTCACTGTCTCTGAAGGTTTCGATGTGTTCCGAGCGAAGATTGGCAGACTCCTGGATAACCCCGCGTTCGCCAAGCTTCGTATTAATAGGAACGATGAGCGCATTTTTTCCGGAAAAGCAATGGTGCGTCTCAACACCAATTTGATGTTCTTGATGCCGCCAACTTTGAGCCATTGCTACGACATCGCTGGAGGCGGATTTCATGTGGAGATCGCTCGCGCTGGAGTGGTGACGTTGCTGGTAATTTTGAATTCGAGTTTTTCGTTTATTGCCACTCGATTGCCCAACCCGTATTACCGGACATTCATCGCGCTACCGCTGTTAGGATTGAAGTTGCAGGCGACACCTTGCGCCAATATGAGGAAGCTAATGCAGTGCACTTTGGATCTATCACGCGCACCCACCTCTCAACTGCGCTGGCGCGTCATCCAGACATGATGAACTTCACGATGCCTGAAGATAATACGACAGCCAAGCCATCGCACTTGATGAAGCTACTGCTGAGCTCCAACGCCCCTCCACACAAGCAACCGACACAAACCGCCGTACCGCAGTATCCGCCTTCGCGTGAACGGACTATGGGTTGGCTACGAAGTTGACGTACTCGATTTGCGAGCTGCTCTCGGCTTACCCGCGCACGATATCTTCACGGAAGGCATCTTTCACTGCTACGAACCTGTGCAACCACCTCAGGTTGATCTCCCTGATGTCGATCACCAGCAAGACGATAACGAAGGCGATGAGCAATAACAACATTTATTCGTTCTCATTAATCAATTGTTCGAACGCTTCATATCTAAGTCCACCTATGTCGTAGCCGCAATGCCCGTAAAGATTTGATTTAACGTGCCCAGAGCATCCGCAGATAAACATTTCCGCATAGCCACATTAGGGACTCCGTCGGAATCAGCGGGGAATATCAAATTAGCGTAGCGTTGGATCCATGAATTCATGCGGCCGAAACATACCTCAGTTGGGTTGAGTTGGGGCGGCAAAAACAGCAACCTTGCGCCGGCTTGGTGGACGGCCCTCATTAACTCGGGATATATGTGGATCTTCGCGTTGTTCATAATGACGATGGGCCTGGATAACGGCCAGGGATTAAGTAGAGGGACCACGTTTCTTGAGAACGCCTCGTGAAAACTGCGCCTTGGGAACGTCCCTTATGAACCCCATATGAACACCATAAGGGACGTTCCCAACGCGCAGTTTTCACGAGGCGTTGTCAAGAAAGGTGGTCTCCTTAATCCCTTTGAGGTTTCATCTATGAACAAAAGCTGCTCTGGCTAAGAATATACCGCAGCCACTTAGCCTTGTACGTCGAGACCTGCCGATACCATAGATACAAAACTATTAGCAATGTAAAACAAGCGAAAACTGCAGTGATAGCTACTGCACTCTCTAGCAGCTCGTGTGAAGCGCTTTCTTGACAGATTCAGATCGAAGTGAAGCGCGCGACACACCGTAGCCAGTGATACATTCTTTAGCGAGGGGAATTGTTGCATGATATTGTCTTGAAGTTCTCCTAGGTAGAAGGTAGGGTGATGCTTGACGTACGACACCACATGGGCGAGAACGTCTGACGACCAGCGCGCTGTTCGCTGCGATGATTTGTGCAGCTCAACAATGCCTTCCGTTAGAAAAAGCTTATACCAACGCCGTATCGTCCTTGGCTTAGGGCCAAGTACATAGTTGATGAACTGCAGGTTCAGCCCATACTCGAAGCGCAGGAAGACCGCCCGCCAGCGGAAATCCGGGCTGTACGTCATGCTGGGCCCGCGCTCGTTTTCGCTGTGATAGAAATTCGGACCTGCGGGTGGCTGTTCCCCTATCCAATTCGGCGTAATGCTCTGCAATTTTTGAGCTTTATTACGACCTAACGCAAATTTCTCGTCTCTAAAAACGTGTTATGTTATTTGGTCACAAACTCTTTCAGTCACTCAATCGAGCACCCCACCTGTCACTATTAAAGGTTGCATCAAACCTTCACTCTTATTCCGCATTCGAACGATGCGCGGGAAGGCAAAGTCGGGCGGCGAGCAGGCGGACGCGCCGCAATTCAACCTCCAGGAGCAGCTCGCGTGGGCGGAGAAGGTGGCGTTCGCATATATGTCATTATGCGCTCTCTACTGACGTCCTTCTCACTCTCTAACTGTGTGTACTCATATCATAAACCTCTCTGAAAACACCAAATCAGGCAACTGCCAACACTCTGCAGCAATGCCTCAATTCCCATGTGATCGGCGCGTATCTGGACAGTCGTGCGGCTCGCAAAAAAGCGTAAGGGTCATTGTACCACTGTACGGGCTCTAGTTGGGAGTATAGTTACTAAATGAGTTTTTATTTGGTGCCGTATGGGCCATTTCGTGGCTTTTTTTTGCAGATCGGACGACGCAGAGAATAAAGAGAACTGCCTCGAGACAATTCAGCGAGGACGAGATGCACTGCAGAAGTTCCAGGCTTTACGCGCGCGGTCGAAGGCCTCGACGAAGCTTAAGGTGGTGCCGACGCCAAGGATAGCGCTTGGGACCATCCCAGTGATTAATTTAGCGCCACCTTCAGCTTCTGTGGAGCAACCAATCAAGTATCCAGGTGCTTCTGAGATGAGAGGAAGCGGTGGCGTGTCATATCCGTCGTCAACGAGTTTTCAGTCTGCGGCAGTAGCGAGCGTTGTAGATCTTACGCGGACGACACCGTCACCGTTGCTAAGTCGATCCAATGCAAGTCTTAGAAATGGAGGAGACATGATACAGCCACGTGCTGCGGTGCAGCAGGCTTCGTACGGAGGACTGGATGACGACGCTGATAGTTTGTTCGACGAGGTTGATGTGGACGCACTGGTGGCCAATTACAAACGCACACAGAAACAGACTCGCCGCGATGTCCCGCAAAAACCACCGATATATTCCAAGGAAAATTTCGTGTCTCCGCCGTCGACGCAGACTTCTGGTTCTCAAGAGGCAGTGGGTGATACGACGGCCGACGAACTTCGCCAATCGATTAAACAGACACGAGAGAATTTGCGCAAAGTGCGGGAAGAGTGCGACGATGCGTCGCTCGAGGGAGAAATACCAGACTTTATGCAGACACGCCGTTTGGAGTTGGAACAGGAGCTGGACGCGCTGAGCAAGCGGTACAGGGAATGCAAAGGCTCAAGACAGGCATCTCCGTCGAGTCGGAATGTGTCTCCAGCGCAAGCTCCTCCTCGAGCAGTGCAGGTACCGCAACCATACAGCACTGCGGGTGAAGTATCGAGCAATACCCCGAGTTGCTCGTGTGGAATGTCAACCGTGGAAGCCCGGGTGCAGCACGGACCAAATGCCAAACGACTTTATTATCGGTGCAGCACATGCGGATTCCATTCGTGGGTCGATGGTGAGTCTGGCGCAGAGAGCGACCGCTATTCGAGCGTGACGAAAAACCGTCAAGTTGTTGTGGAACAACCTTGCGTTTCCAGCGATCCGAGCGTGAATTCCAAAATGCAGCGTGCCAAGCGAGTGCTCCGAGATGTGTTTGGACATAACGCATTCCGACCCAATCAGGAACGAACTGTCATGGAGGCCTTTAGTAGGCGAGATGTTTTCGTCTTGATGCCGACAGGCGGTGGCAAAAGTCTCTGTTTTCAGCTACCTGCTTGTATTGATGACGGAGTGACCATCGTCATTTCCCCTTTGGTTTCTCTTATTCAAGATCAGGTGCAACAACTGCAGGCGTTGGATGTAGGAGTTGCGAATTTAAATGGCGACCAAGACTACGAAACTGTGCAGCGACCTATTATCTCCGAGCTCTTTTCGAACTCCATCCGAATCAAAATGCTCTACGTGACCCCCGAGAAGATTGCGTCAAGCAACGTACTCAACAATATGTTTGAATCGCTCGAAAAGCGAGGTCTCTTGGCTCGGTTTATCATCGACGAAGCGCATTGCATTAGTCAATGGGGTCATGATTTTCGAAAAGACTACATGAACCTCGGAACTCTGCGATCGAAGTTTCCATCTGTACGTGTTTCTTGTGTTTAGTTACAGTTGTTTGGCCCAGATTCTAATCTTTATGTGCAGGTTCCAATCATGGCACTGACTGCAACGGCCAACACACAAACGGAGGCTGACATTGTCAAGAACCTTAAGCTGAAGAGTCCGTTCATCACACGCTCGAGCTTTAATAGGTACGGTTGTACTGAAGTACACTTTGGCTGACCACCCTTACAAGTCTAATCATGTTTATGTCTGCAGGCCGAACTTGACGTATGATGTACGCAAGAAGACTTCCAAGTTCTTGACAGAGATAGCGGATTACATTCGGAACCACATTGATGACTCCGGAATTATTTATTGGTACACAGCGTCGTGTAGTGCTACTTTGTACTTGCTGCTCATCTGATTATTCTTATTGTTATCTCTGATTAGCCTGTCGAAAAAAGACTGCGAACAAACAGCAGAAAAGCTGATCAAGGCACTGGGATTCGAAAACACCCGGAAAGCAAAGCAGATAACATTTTATCACGCAGGGCTGGAACCGGAAGACCGCGCTTATCGACATCACGAGTGGAGCAAAGGAAAAATCAAGCTCATTTGTGCCACCGTAGCTTTTGGAATGGGGATCAACAAACCTGACGTCCGCTACGTTATTCACCACACAATTCCCCAATCCGTGACGCACTACTACCAGGTTCGTTTTTTATTGCGGGCTTTGACCAGTCCATGAATCTTAATCACGTGTCTTTGTAGGAAGCTGGTCGAGCCGGAAGAGATGGTGATGTGGCTAACTGCATCCTATATTATTCCTTTTCGGATCTGGTATGTTCACAGCAACTCTCAAACCTTTTATCAGCAAGGCAATACACTCACCATTTGTTTACCTTCGTATAGACTCGACGTCGTAAGCTTATTACGAAAGATCGCGATAATATGCAGCATCGTAACGTTCATCTTCAGAACCTCCGGCGTATGACCGAATTTTGTGAGAATCAAGTGGAATGTCGTCGTACATCACTGTTGGAGTATTTTGGCGAGCATTTTTCGAGCGAGGAGTGTCATGGAACTTGTGACAACTGCAAAAACAGAGCATTGGGGATTACTTTTGAAAAGTCCGATGTAACAGAAGATTGCGTCGCATTATCTGGCATGAGTACGTTTGCGGCGTACAAGCAAGAAGCCATGAAAAGGAGAACTTGTTCTAATTATGCTTTGGTTTGCTTGTAATAGTCAAAAGTCTTCAAGAAACTGGTGATCCAGCAACAGTTGTACAACTCGCCCAGATATTTCTTGGCTCGGTGGTCAAGGGCAGAGAGTGGAAACAAGACCAGTTCTCACAGCTTGGAGGATTTGGCAAAGGCAAAGGACGTTACTCCCGTAGCGAGGTGGAGCGCATTCTATATCACATGATTCTTCGGCAATACCTACGTGAAGTGGTAAGGTGAAATTCTTGGCGCTGCCTTATCATCAACTAACACGGTTTTTCGATGCTGTGAGCAGGATCAAACGAATGCAAAGGGATTCACAACGACATTTCTCTCCCTTGGGATGAACGCCAACAGGCTTATGCGTGGAGAACGAGTTCGAATTGTATGTAAGACGAAGTATCAGGCGCGCGCATCAGCTAGTGATGGTGCTCCTCCGGCGAAAGCCAATACATCAAAGAAAAAGGCACCGAAGAAGGTTCCAGCAAAGAAGACAAAATCAATAGGGGCTCGGAAAACAACAAAGAAGAAAAAAACGGGCACAAACGACGTTGTTGAAGAGGTTAGCGATGACGAAGTGGAGATTGTGGCACGCCCTCCTAGAGTAACCGCGTACCCGCTTATTCCAGAGACCAAATCTTCGAGAAGGTACGCATCGCTTTGTATAACAGTTTGTACATAGCTGGATTAACTTGATCATATTTCTTGGACAACAGAATTCCGGAAGATCATGTTGAAGCGCTTGCCCAGCTTCTGAAAGATTGGCGCGCAAGTGTGTGCGACAGCCATAATCTCATGCCATATCATATCCTTCCAACCTCTGGTATTGCAGCGATTGCAAACGCAGTCCCCGTGACAAACGCGGAACTATTGGAAATTGACGGTGTTGGTCGCACCCGCATCAAGAAGTTTGGTGAACCGATCATAGCCATCGTGCAATCATATCTTGAAAAAGTGCGTCTTCATTGAAAGCTTCATGTGTGCTGCGGGGAATTAACCGACACGTATTATTTGCCACAGCACAATCTGACCCCAACCCCCGCACCAACCACTCGCTCGAATAATGTGCTGGACGGTTTAGACGCTTTGGATTCCGTACCAGAAATTGTGGAGGCTCCTCAAGCGCCTAAGTCGTCTCCCTTTTTTCAGGGCAATAGCAACCGGAACAACACGCTCAAGGTTGCAAAGCATACTGACAGCACCTCTCGCGCTCCAGTTGACGACAGCTTGGACGATATCGACTGGGGTGAAGTTGACGAGTCATTGCTAAACCAGAAGAGCTCAAGCGCTGCCACCGCGAGCCGCAAGCGCTCATTGGACATGTCGGGCACTAGTGGTGTGGTTGCGAAGAAGAGAAGTTACTGATCGGGCGTTCTACCGTTTATCACTATATTTTAACCACAAGAGCAACGAATGACTCACTATTTAATCTTACCAGTTTCTACAGGTCTGGCCATGACGAAAGAAACGCCGGATCTTCCCTTCTACAAGATAATGTTGTCGATCAGGCGGCACTGCCCCATTTTCACGGCGACGGAAATAATGGCTCCCTCAACCGTCTTGACCTCCGACATCTCCTGCATGGTCTCCTTCGATCCAACCGACAAATAGTCGATGGCCGTCACCAGAGGTTCGCGCTCGTACTCCTCACGAATAACATCATGTAGTGTTGCCGCATCAACCGTCGCTTCGCCACTAAGCTTGGCGTTCTGGAACAAAACTTGAGCGAGTGTAAGTCCGCGGTACAGTACAGATGCAGCTTCCCGCTCTTCAGGTGACAGGTACTGATTGCGCGTGGAGAGTGCCAAGCCGTTTGCTTCCCGAACAATCGGAACCACATTGATCTCTACCGCCATGTTCAGGTCGGCGACCATGCGCTTAATCAACACGACTTGAGCTGCATCCTTCTGTCCGAAAAAGGCATTTGTAGGCTGCACAATGTTGAAGAGCTTGGTGACGACAGTCGCGACGCCGCGGAAGTGGCCTTTGCGGCATTGTCCCTCCACCAGGTCGTCGAAGCTTTCAGGGTCCACGTAACAGCGGTGGTGGGGCGAGTACATCTCATCCGCAGACGGGAAAAACACGAGATCGACGCCCTGTTCTTTGATCAGTTCCAAGTCCTTCTCCAAAGTGCGCGGGTACTTGGAATAGTCCTCGTTTGGGCCGAATTGTGCCGGATTGACAAAGATACTAGCGGCAACAAAGTCGCACGAGTCTCGGGCCTGTTTCACCAATGATATGTGCCCTTCATGTAGCCCCTGCAGGCAATCAATAATTGGTTATTATTATTGATGCTAAATTTGCAATTATTGGTAGCGGAACGTTACGCACTCCCATTGTTGGTACCAGGCCGAGCGTCGCGTGTGAAGGCAGTGCACGACGCGCCTGGCGGAACGCAGAGACACTTTCCAGGATCTGCATTTGGACTGCGCTGCTGGAGGTAAAGAATCGACTGGCGAGCGTCGCTCTGGGCCGCGGGAGCACGCGATAAGCCGCCAGCATGTTAGAAGTACTTTTGGTAATATTACCCTGCGGGCACACTAATGGAGTACATGTAATGGGTCGTATACATGTACTGTACATGCAAAAAACTTCTGTACATGATATGATGTACAGAAGTTTTTTGCTTTAAGCGGAGTCCTTGTCGCATTTACAAAAAAGTGAGGGACCTATCCTCCTGATTACAACTGCTCCCTTTTTTCAACACAAGATCGATCTAGTTGCTGTCGAATTGTACGAAAGTGGCCCGCCTCTGCAACGAGAACACGTTGCCACCACTTGCTTGTTCTGCGAGCTTTTGCCAAGCAATAGCCGCATGTTACCATTCAAACGGCTGCGTTTCTTGTCGAGATCTTACACTAATTCAGCGCAGCGGAAGCTTTCGGTCTTACCCTCGACAATCTCGGCCGAGTTCAAAGCTGTTGACTGCTGCACAGGTGACGTGCCACTCTGCCCAGACTTTCTGATCGGGGTCTGCGAATGACTGGCAGGCGGACGCACCCAGGCTCGAAGCGAGACACCTCGGTTCTGCGGATGTTCGTCTCTGTCGACCGGAAGCTGCAGTTTCTATCCGAACGGCTAAAATTTGCTCACGAGTCAGCGTCTCAATTATTCAGCTAAATGTATCAACGCTACTAGCAGATCTTTACCTGGCTAGTAGCGCTACTACGTCCGTCGATAGTTCGTTGGAAAAAGGAACCCATCGAGCATTTTTTGGTCGTCCACGTGTCGAGCCTCAACGTAGCAATCTCTAAGATCAGAGACAGTAAGTGGTGTGGAGCACACGATGGTACCGTCGCGTGACATTGACCCATGTCGCGCTATGCTGATTGGCTAAGAGGGCGATTCACCAATCAGCTAAGAGTGAGGAAACATGGCCTTGAAAGGTTTTTGGGTTTTATAGCCGTCGTCTAATGAAGGTTTTTTTGTTTTGGGTCATTCTGGTCCTCTGAGAAAGTTGCGTAGCAACGCCGAGGAGCTCGGAACAATCCCGACTTAGTATCGGATTCGCGCTCCCCTCGCGAGGCTTCCCCGCCCGTTATGGCCCCCACTCGCGACAAACGGATCAAAGTCTGCGTCCGCCTTCGCCCCTTCACACGCACCGAGAAGCTTAAAGCCGGTGGTAAAGCGGCTTGGACATGGTACGGACGCCATATTTGTACGACCAGTCTTATTTGTACGCTCACCATCTTATTTGTCTGTACGACCAAACTAGGCACGAGAACACTATTTATCAGCAGATTTTCCCAGCGCAGGTCCCGTCGCGAATTCTAAACAGTGACGGCGAGGAGAAGAAGAAGAAGCGCAGTGGTGGGTCCACGGCGTCCTCCAGCTCCTCGACGCTGCGGGACTCGGTATCCACTTCACCTTCGTCGTACAGTTTCGACTATTTGTACCCTCCTGCGACAGATACCCAAAAAGTGTACGACGAGACCGTCAAGGTAAAATAGACCGCCACAGCTCTCCAAGTGAGCCATTTCGCCTTCATTTGGCTGCTTTTTGTCGTACAAGGATGTGGGCATTCTACCCTCAAACTTTTTCACAATGTGGCGATGTACTCGTAAACTTTTACTAACGATTTGTTTCTACGCAGGATGCCATTATGGCGAGCGTGGAAGGCTATCACTCGTCTGTATTTCTCTATGGACAGACAGGAACAGGCAAGACGTACACAATGCAGGTTGGTGAACAGCTCACACCTTTTTTAACGGTAAAAATCGAGTTTTTGTGCTAATTAATGGCCTTTTTGTACGTACAGGGCGGTCGAGGAGACCCTGGAATTATTCAGCTAGGCGTACAAGATATCTTTGACCACATTGCACGACACCCCAGTATGGAGTTCTTGTTACGCTTTTCGTATCTAGAGATTTACAACGAGCGGATCCACGATCTATTGGCTGCCGGTGCAAAATCAGACATTAAGATCTATGATGTACACAATCGAGGAGCTGCTGGAGCTGGGAATTCTCGCGATGGGTTTGTGACGAAAGACGTGGTGATCAAAGGGTTGAGAGAGGAAATTGTGCTTTCCACTGAGCACGTTCTTTCGCTCGTGGAAGTGGGAAATCTGCACCGTCATATGGCAATGACGGAGTCAAACGATCAATCGTCCAGGTCTCATGTCGTGTTTCGAATGGTAATTGAAAGTCAAGCAAAAAGAAGCACTCGAGACCGCGGTGAAGTGTCTCCTGTGCGCTCAGCGACGCTCAATATTATTGATCTCGCTGGCTCCGAGAGTGTTCGGTTAGCGAACACTACAGGCCAAGCTTTAGAAGAAGGCAAGTATATTAACCGCAGTTTACTTACATTGGGACACATTATCTGGAAACTCAGTCGCGACCGCAACAGGACAGGACCTGGAGGTGCAAATACTCCGAGTACGACACATTTACCGTATCGTAATTCGAAACTCACGCGGATTTTGCAGCCGTCATTAGGAGGCCAAGCGCAGATTGCCATTGTTTGTACCGCGTCACCATCAGTCGACGGCTTAGCGGAGACTCACAATACGCTTAAGTTTGCAAGTCGAGCGCGACGGGTTCGTAACCGGGTGGTCGTAAATGAAAGTCTGGGCGAGTCAGGTCTGCTGAAAAAGTACCGAGCTCGTATTCACGAGTTAGAAGAGCAACTGGAGCATCTTCAGCTACGTCGAAGACCCAGAGGACCTACACCCGCCAAGTCTACGCTTGATGAGCGTCAGATGGAGCTCAAGTTTGCCATCAACAACATTAATCGAGTGATTCTGAACTCGTCACAAGCACAGGAGCGACCTGATGACGAGGAACTTGCATCGATAGACGAAGATACTTTTCCTGCCATGGCTACACCTCCGCAACCGTGGGAAGAGTATTCACAACGACGCAGTGAACCCGCTGATTTAGCTCAAAGTCAACGAAAGCCCACACCACGACAACTTGCAGCTCGACAGCAAGCTGAGCTGGAGCGCCAGCCACCTCAAACTCAGTCCAGAGCAGCGTCCCGACCGCTCTTGCGTCGTGAACCTGTCCACAGTACCAGCAACGTCAGTATTGCCCAACCGGAACCTGACGAAGAAGAAGACAAAGACGACAACTCGCGTCCACGTTTCGTGCACTCTGGAAGCTCTGCCAACACGTCCAACAAGACGTTAATCGGTAGTGGTGGGAGTGCAAGTACGAAGACACTTCCGCTGTCAGCATCATCATCTCGACACTTAACGGACGTCGACGATGACCTCGCAGAGACGAAAGAAGAGTACGATGCAGACGAAGAAGACGAACCTGAGAACGAAGACGCACACAACACTCAGACCAACGCCGGAAGACTGCAAGAAGAAGATTCGACAGCATCGACCCAACCAGCCCCACCATTAGCTGTATCCAGCAGTGGTCGACCGTCTCTCACTTCAATGCTCAAGAACAAATACAACGATGAACTGTCCAAAATGGAGCAACGTATCGGCAGGTGGCAACGTACTGAGGAGAGTGAGCTGTACAAGCAGAAGGAGTTACTACGTGAATTCGTACGCGGTCTTGAGATCGCTCAGGCTGAACAGGAGACGCGAATGAGCAAAATCCGAGAGTTGGAGGTGGAGAATCGTCGTTTGCGGCTGGCGGTGGCTTCCCGTGAGGACGAGTTAACAGAGTTGAAGGCAGAGACCACAACACAAATCCCGCGAGTCTGAGTGGAGGAGGTACGACTATAGTTTGGACGGGTTTATTTTTGATTAGAACACATTGAACCAAGGAATATTAGAGGTGACCAAGTAAGAAACTGCGAGCAAAACGGGACATAGACTGTATATGGATGGCGAGGTATACTACGTATTATAGTAGCCAATAGACGTCATTAATAAGAACTTCTACATGTATCCATACTTTGAACTTCAAAAGTACTATGGATTCCATAGTATTTTGAAGTTCTCAGTTTTAAAGTACTACCGTGCCATGAGACCCGCTCAAAAGGAAAACCGCTTTCGGGATTGTCCATCATTCGTAAGCTCAATCTTGGAGTTTGTATGCTATCGTAACCAAAAATGCTTATTTTTGTCGAATAACGCCCATTATTGCGACCCAGCTGTACTTGGCATTTGTATAGACATGCGAGGTAATGGTGTTCGTAAGCTAATTCGGTTATCTTAAATGGCGTTCTCTTATTGGACAAAATTGTCAACTACTGTACAATTGACTGCGAGTCACAAACCAAAGAGAAACACATCGCCGCAATGGAATCCATTGGCTCCCCCTCGACACCCAAGTCATAACGTCTCCTCTGGTACTGAAGACACCCCTTCCCGTTGCTCATGCTGTCTTTCCTGCTGTCGTCGCTGTCCTGTATCCTACAACCGCCCAAATTGAATTGACGCCACCGTATGAATTGCTGGTGTTGGTGCGATCAGACGTGTCACCCGTCCGTCGCCAAGATTTGTTGAGCCCGTGACCGATTTCCAGTGGTCGTTTGCCGTCCTGAAGCTACTGTTCCTGTTAATATCGGTGGTGTTAGCTTTCTATCCGCGTTGTTCGACTGCTGTATCACTGCATCAACCACAGAACGACGCTCAAGTATAGAAATTATTGAAAAAGCCACGGAGGAGGCTGAAAGTGGTGAAATCACAGCGAAAGACGTTCGAGAAGCGTGCATATCTATCCGTACACAGAAATCATACCGCCGCAGTCTGAATGTTTTGTAGTTGATTTTTCTCGAAAAAAATCGCTTTAGTCCCGTCTTATTCATATTCGACTGCAGAAGGAGAAACTGCCAAATGCCTTAATGTTTGCCGAGTCATCTTTTATACATGTATTATTGGTAGAGAAAATTCTTGTAATAATCAAAAGTGTTCAGATATGAATGAATACATCAAAGTAACGACAGCTAATCATAAAGCTGCCGACTTTTTCATTTACTTTAACTATGGTGAAAGTGCACCGACGCTTGAATAAAGACGAATCACATCAGCACATGCGCAGTTTAACCAATGACAAATGTTAAGGTTAGGTGAAGAGGCTACCGACGCCGTGCCGACGTATGATGAAGGCAGGGGGACAAAATACGTGAGAGGGACAATATAAATCACCGGTGGATTCAAAATCACTCGAATACCTCCTCCTTTGCCGACATAATACTTGAAAACAGTATGGGTCTCGAAGATCTCGCACCGATCAACTCTCAGCGCTCTCTGCAGACCGCCATCAATGCGTCCAATCGATTTCTCGTGGCTGAAAGAGCTTCCACGACTGTCATCGCGACTTGTCTCTTCAGCGACTCAAGTGGATCAACTTTCGTGAAGCTGATGAACCAATTTGCTGTTCACATGACCCCTGCAGAAGGAAGAGGGGCGAGCCGCTAACTCGGAACTCTGTTATGAGCTACTACCGACACGTCAAGAATTGGCTGCTCGAAACGTATCCGAAACACAGAGCAGCCGTTGAGAAGATGCTCAAGATGGCCAGACCCTCGAGCGTCACTGCCTTAAGCGGCATGAAGGTGGCATTACCAAGAAAGCTCCGGCATGTACGAAAGAGGTCTGATGGATGTCTATACTATGACGCCACAAGACTCAAAGACTATCAACACGCTGCGCTATTCTTGCGCTAATGTGGTGTGCGTTCGGTTGCGTCTCCGACTTGGACTTTGTGGTGAAGCCTAACCTGACATTCAGTGTCGTGTTTGTGAGATTACTCCGCGTCAAGACACCTGAAGAGCAAGGCATCTCCATCTTTCCCGAGCGAGACAGCTTCATCACGTGCCCTCTGCATGCAATTACCATGGCGTTGGTAATTAATGACGTCCCCAGCGGCGCATTTTGCTTGACCACACCCCAGCTTGAAGCAGGAGGCAAAGAGTACTTGACAGCTCCACCGGACATCCCACTTCCAGAGGCTTTGGTAGCATGAGACGAGTTGATGTTGATCTCAACCTCAACCTTAACAGCACCAAATAAACCCCAAAAGAAGAAGCCCAAGCAAAGGAACGACAGCATGAAGATATATGCATATGCGAAACGCATTGTCAAGTCCGCTTCGAAAGCCCAAGCAAGAGCAAAGCCAACTGAAAACTTAACGTCCCACTCGTTTCGCAGGGGAGGGGCGTAGCATGCTAACAGCGACCCACACTGAATGCACAATGGATATTTGACCGGGGCTCCTGGAACATGACGCCCATCAACAAGGCATTCGCGTATGAGTTTAACACAACCAGTGAATACTAGAAGGTGGCACTTGTCCTCAGTGAGTGGGACACCAATACAAAACATCCAGTTCCTACGCTTTCCTGATTTGACGCGGTAACCCAGCACCGAGCTCGAGACCTCGGACATATACTGTTTTAGACCAGCACATGTGCTCACGACGGCGCAATGAGGCTCAACGACCGAGTGATTAAAGTACTTGCAGCTGTGTTGATCCAGCATTTTTCCGAAATACTAGACCGCTACCACATGTGCCCATACGCTACCAGAATACGGATATGCACGATGTAACTTGGATCGAAAAGGCTTAAGTGCTCGCGTGGAGCGCACAATTGCAACGCAAGGCGACGCAAAAATGTAGCGACCCAGCAATAGACTCCAGTGAAAATCTTACACTATAAGAGATGCTGATCAACCACCAGATGTATGTCAAAGGCGAGCTTATAGCGATGAATCATGCACATACCGAGCGAGTGGGTGAGCTAGAGAAGAAACGCGCGCAACGTGACGGGGAAGTGGTTATAACGACGGCGATTACCGATGGCGGCTCGGTCCTGCTCATGACGACGCATTCAGACACTTTATTCTTGCCCATTACTCCCTCCAAACAAAAGACGTGAGGGTCTAAGGCTCACCCAAGAGCCCAGTAGCTATTTGGTTTGAGTGGTATGCCAAGACCTCGAGACTTTGGGGTATGTGCGGAGATCGCCAGAAAAAATTCTTCATACAACCAAATCGTGAACTATATGAAGCTCTTCGTGCCTAGTGGGTTTCATCTTGCCATCGGCATCGATCTACTGCGACCAAGTTCTTCGTCTCGGACATCTTCATACAACCAAATCGTGAACTATATGAAGCTCTTCTTGCCTAGTGGGTTTCATCTTGCCATCGGCATCGATCTACTGCGACCAAGTTCTTCGTCTCGGACAAGAATCAGAAGCCAACTTGTTCACGTTTCTGAGGAGCACGAAACCAAGCGCAAGATCGGATCGTCAGTCCTGAAGCAACTGCGCAATTACTATCGTGAAGGTAACTGGACACGTTGATAGAAGCATATCGAGCTCGTGTTGCGACAGAGGGGATATTTGATCCCACCACACACGAAACCCTAGAGTTCTTTACGCGTAAGCAGAAGTCGTAGTAATATCATATCGAATGGTAATATACTCGAAGTTCATGTGACATTGCTTGTTTTTTCAGCAAAATTTCTACAGGTATTTAAACAATTAAAACTCCGTTGCCACAGTTGTCTGTAGCTCCATAATATCTTCTTAAACCCGCAAGATATAATTTTACTTAATTTTTATCGAGCTCACGTTTTAGTAAATAACCTCTGATGTTTTTATATTATCCAGTAAACTATTATTCACAATTAAAAGGTATATAAAAGAACGGTTTTGTTTAAAATAAGGTTTTTTCGGACTGATTACTTCGTTCAATGGCATAAACACCGCCGACCACTGCAACGAAATGACGTAATCCGGCTTCAGTGTTCTCCTTGTAGACGAATTCATCCGAATCGATGAAGTAGAGCTTGTCTCGTAAGCTCGTCCGTCCAATGCAGTGCCAAGTTCATTTTTTATGTCTATCGCTCTACCTACGGTCAATATTGTACTGGCCATAATAGTTTGTACCAGGAATTGTAACAGCTGCACACTTTCGGTCGCCACCACTCTTATATTAGCCGGATGAAACTGCAACCACTTGCAAAACAACCGTGACTCCAGACGCTCTGATGGGGAGTTCTCTGGGTTTCATTTGCGCCTTAGAAACATGGCTAGAGGCACGAAACTCAGCTATGCCCAGCGGGATAAGATTGTGAGCACAAGTACTTCCTTCTGGAGAGGAATGGAGAACCCGGAGCGGCAGGACGAACGCGCCAAATGGTACATATGTGTCTAGGACCCCGGATATCATGTTGAGGCTAGTCTGGCAGGTCTACAAGAAGCGCGAAGGCTCCATCACTTCCGAGGTAAGAGCTTTACTGCTTCATTAACGATATATAGCAGATAACTATGTATATTAATATTGTTATACCACGTGATCGCCCCCAAAGCTACGATGACGAAGACATCTCACCATCTATTAACGTATACATCAATAAATGCAATAAAGAGTGTCAGCCTCTTGCTGCACAAATGGCAAGTGCTGAAGTTTGCGCTGTGCCTCCATACAGATATCGCGCCGTGCGGTGAGCCGGCTTCTACGGCGTCTGGGTTACAAAGACGTAGAAGTCGAAAGCCGAGACTACCTAGTAGATTCGGTGCAAAACGTCGCCTACCGGGCAACCTACGTACAGCGCAAAATTGCCAGCAGACTCAAACAACAACCCAATCAGACCTGAAGTTTATTTAGATTAATCCTACGTAAACGTAATCCACGTGCGAGGTAAAACGTGGCTGGGGGCGGACCAGAAGCACTACGCGGCGAGCAGCAAAGGAACCCGGTACATAATTTGTTTACTTTACTGACTTCTGATTATCTAACTTTTCTACTGTAGAATATGTATCATTGCAGCCGGTGTCCTATATCGACAGGTAAATGCACTGCGCGGGTATTTTGTCGAAGAATCGTTCGAAAATTTGGTTGCTAATCGTGAAGGTGACTGACTACCACAGTAATTTTTTATGGTCCACAGTTTGAGCATTGGTTTACTGTGTTGTGCCAGCAGATTAGCCTTCAACATGGCCAATGTAATATGTACACGGATGGAGCCGCATATCACAAGTGAAATATCATGCCAGCACCTACGTTGCGCTAAAAACCCAGTTATTTTGGAATGGCTGCAAAATAATGGTAAGTGTATACCCCGGAGTATACGTAACACATTGTATTTACTCTTTCGCAGTCTCTTATTATATTAACTTTGTTTTCTTGAAGGTGTGCCGCACAATAAAAGCTTTTATCCCTGCTCTTAGAAATTGTTCGTGCTCACAAGCCACTCCACTGTACATGGCAATAGCTATTGCTACGATGTACGGGCACATCGTCTCGTACACGCCTCCTTATCACCATGAATTACAAGGCATTGAGCTCATTTGAGACAATATGAAAGGCTGGATTGCGAGCAACCCAGTAAACATATCGGGGAGCTTGAATAGAAGGTTGACGAACCCGCTGATTGCAAAACAAACTTACAGACACGTTCAGAAAGAGGAAGAAGAATACTTGAGAGCGCTGGAGGACGAAGAGATTGAGTGCGTCAATGACGACGAAGCTGAAAATATAGCTAGTGATAGCCAAGATGAAGACCCCTAATACAATATATTGACACCCGAACTTGGATTTGTGATGTTACAATCGCCTGATTACTGCTGGCAAGCGCTTGCCCTCCCTCGCGCCCTCAACTGAATATGTTTTCACATGTTTTGGCGATTGAGCCAATGGTGTCCATACGTTTTGACTGATGATTTGCTACCCCTAATTGAACCCTTCCTCAAACTTTTGAAGGACCGAGAACGTTTTTTTCTAGTAGCTATAGGTACAAAACGAGCCAGAACTCGTCAAATCTGACCTCAGAAAAGGAATTAACGGGATAACATTACCCCTATATCTAACTATCGTATATTGAAAGTCATCATCTTCCATGTGTAAAGCGATGCCGAAATTTGATACAAACTATTATGGTCAGTACAACAAGTGGTTGTACTTCGAGCGCGTAATCTTCTTAAACTACTTCTTCTTGCTACAAATACACGTCGCCATATTGTTAAGGTACCTTAGCTGATAGCCGATGCCACGAAGAGCTTCGTGCAACGCACTTGTCGAGTAGGCGCCGTATTTGTCGTTTCCGTGCGTATCAGTTCCCTTATCTTCAGATGCACCGTCGTTTAGTCGACGCACGATTGGCACCATCGTCTCAATGGACAACAGGTCTCGCTGTTGAAGAGCATTGGTGACTGAATACAACCCACAAGGAAAATACTGATCCGAGATACCGATCTGATTGTGGCATATAGGACCACCCCTTGTCCGTGTTCCCGTCCTCTTTATCTAGTAAATCACCGGGTTTGGAGATAGACGCGCACCGAAAGACATCCAACTTCAGCGTTGTACCGACCTTTCCCGCAGGACGGTTGCTAGCAGAATGCCGGCTAAAGAGAACGCAAACGGTGAAGTGATTAGGAGAGTGTTTTTGTGCAGCTCATCGCTTCTCGCTAGCCATCCATGTAAAGTCTATAATATTGTGATCCGTAATGCTACTTATGTAACAAGTCTCAGGACGCCT
>JAIKVB010000692.1:0-20683 GCA_024679045.1 Phytophthora brassicae
TCGGGGAAGCTGAAGAACCCAGGCAAGAATTACTTCATGTCCTTGGCCGCTGAATGCGTTCGTTAGGTAAACGCCCAGACCGACGAACATGGCATCAAATATGCCAGGAAGGCAATGATCAGATGTGGGCTTTCACTTGATGTTGACGGCTCCTGGCACCCTAAGCAGCTTTTCCCTCATCTCCAAGAAATTATCAAGAAGTACCCCGATGAGTTTGCTGGTAAGGCTGCAGCTAACGCATCGGAAGATAGTGAGGTTTGTGTGAGCGATAGCAGCGCTGCTGAAGACGAGGCTGCATCGTCAGTGTAGTTGTCTAGAGACGTAACCAAAAATAGTGAGAGTGTCACTAATTTTACCACACGTAAATTAGTGTCAGTTCACACTCATACTAATTTCTGTGAAGAAAATCAAAAACACCTGACATAAATTAGTGTCGGTGACACTAATTGCGGTGACCACTGTAGCATCATTTTGATTGGCGAAGAACTTCGCGAAGAAGTTACTCGACTCCTTAATGAGGACCCTTGCGAGAAGAAGTGCCTGCAAGGAAAGGGGTCTGCTGGAGAATTTCCTGTGTTCTCTATCGCGGTATTTATTAATACATGTAAGTGACCCTTTTGAAGTGTTTGTAACATCTGAAATTCTTTAGCCGTTCATTGGTAGAAATACGGTGACGCTTTTGACAAAGCGACGGCACATTGAGATTTAATTTTTTTATTTTTCAAATGCAATTTTGACAACAAAAATAGGTTCAATCGATCCGCAGCGAAATTTGACGTTTAGCGAGCCAATAAAAAAAATCCTGCGACCAGGCGAATCTGAAGCAACTTTTTCAACGGGCAATTTCTCGAGAACGGCTGAATGAAAAAAATATGAGGGGCTCTATCGGTAGAGGAGATCTCTTCTTTGCGTTGGTGTGCTTAAATCGCACTTCAACAAATGGTTAACTAGCATTCTTTCGTTTTACGCAGTCTCATTTGGTAGATCTGTAGAATGTATCTTTCATTGTGGTATCCTGCTGATAAATATCAATGCAGGGTACGCCGGTAGCAGGTCAACTTACTTACCCGCCAAAGAAGTACCGGTTTGGTGTTGATGCTGATGGCATCAGCATCTATTAATACACGGAGTTTTCATTCCAAACCTTGTTCTGTCAGATTTGGGAAGGGAAAAAGTAGCAATTCATATACAAATGCCTATATGCGTGTTTACGAAATCTGACTGGAAGTGACTTGGATATAATTCAATTCACCGCTGCTCGATGACGTGCTCAACCGAAAATCTGTTTGAATCACAGGCGACGATCTTTGCTGGGCACAACCGTACGAGCCGCTCATTCGACTTTTCGCTGGCTCAAGATCGCCATCTTTAACGGAGATGCAGCACTCGCAGAGTGACGTGGCGCTGGGCACCAATGGCAGCTGGGCTGACCTCAAGCTTGCCGAAGGTCTTAAGAAGCGCAGCAACACGGCGCAGAATCTCCAGTTCTATGGTAAGCCTCCCCTCATGGCGCAGTGCAAGGGCGATCATCCTAGTCTAACCCACGTTCATTAACTATTGACGTTTGACATAGTGGAGGAGCAGAAACGTTTGTACCAAGAGCTGCCCTTTTCGGTGCTGCCGGGTATGCGACGGCAGTCTTTCCAGCGTGAACGCAGCTTCTCCAACCTCAAGTCACGCAGCTCTTGGGGTAGTTTCACTAACCTCGTGGCGAGAGGAGAAGACCAACCTCTTCTTGGGGCTGATGACGAGTTCCCCGAGCCGGGCTATACGTTCCCATTGCTGTTAAGCTGTGGCGTGGCGCTCATGAGCGCCTTTCAATTCGGCTACAACACAGGTGTTACGGGCGGAATCAACCCTGACATCATTTTCCCTGGCCACTCAGACATGCAATGGGCTATTTGTGTGTCCATCTTTGCAATTGGTGGCCCTATTGGTTCGCTCACGGCGGGCCAGGTCAGCTCGGTGCTGGGCCGTAAGAAAGCGTTGTTGGTGGACTCGTTCCTCTTTATTATCGCAGGCGTCATCATGGCGCTATCTGTCAATATCTACGCACTCATTTTGGGCCGTTTCCTGGTTGGCTTCGCTTCGGGGACTGTGAGTGTTGTGGTGCCGCTATATCTTGGCGAGCTGGCGCCGCCCAATTTACGCGGCGCTTTGGGGACGGGCTACCAGTTGTTTATGGTCATGGGCATATTAGCTGCTGACCTGTTGGCGTTTAGGTACTCTGGAGAAAGCAATGGTCTTACTGAGCCAGGTTGGCGCTTCCTCTTCGGTTTTACGGCCATTCCGGGGATCCTGCAACTAGCGCTGGCATCGCTTCTGACAGAAAGTCCGCGTTGGCTGTTGACCAAGAACAGGCCCAAAGAGGCGGCCGACATTCTGCGCCGGCTACGTGGCTCCAACGACGTGTATGAAGAAATCGACAGCATTTGCTCGGCCAGCGACAATGAATCCGGTGCGAATACGGGCATTTGGGATGTACTCAGCGACCGTAGCATTCGCTTCCCGCTCGTGGTAGCTGTTGTGTTGCAGCTTGCACAGCAGTTAAGCGGCATTAATGCGGTCATGTTCTACGCTAGCTCATTTTTCAAGAACGTCGGTCTGAAGGACCCGCTAGTGGGTGCCACGTTGGTGTACACCGTGAACGTTATCTCGACGGGTGTTGCGCTTGTGCTCATGGATACTGCTGGTCGCCGACCCCTGCTGATCTACTCGGCTGTGGGTATGATTGTCTCCAGTGTCGTGCTGACACTGGGTCTGATGAATGTGCTGCCCTTTGCTAGCATGGCCAGCGTGGGTGGCGTCATGTGTTTTGTGTGGTTCTTTGAAATTGGTCTTGGCCCCATTCCGTGGCTGATCGTGGCTGAGATGTTCCCGGCCAAGCCGCGCCCAACGGCCATGAGTATTGCCACCATGGTAAACTGGTCGTGCAGTTTCTTGGTCGGACTTACGTTCCCCACCATGCAGAATGAGCTGGGTGAATACACGTTTGTCCCGTTCGGCATAGCGCTGTGTTTCGCACTCGCCTTTATGCTCAAGTATGTACCTGAGACAAAGGGCAAGACGATCCAGGAGATTCAAGATGATCTTCATTTGAAGCAGCAGAAGTCGATGGACATTTAATCAGTGATATATCTCGTGCAGATTTAGAAGAAAAGGACTTCTGCGGCTGCTTAAAAGTCTGAATGGGAAATGCTAGCCAAAGGGAAATAGTTGCACAAGTGCCAATGTCAATTCACAGTCTGCAACTACTACAGTAAGAACAATGAGCTATTGACGAGTCCGAGGTTTTCATTCAAAATATGCATCAAAACTACTGTTGATGTTCTAAATCTTGCGGCGCTTTTTCGCGTCATGCTTCAGAATCTTCTTTACGACGCGGTTCTTCATGCTCTGCACCTGGCGAGCCGATACCAGCACCTTCGACTGCACCGCCTTACTCTTTTTGATCATCATGAAGTGCTTCAGACGCTTCTTCTCCGTGTTGGTGGTACCGCCACCCGAACGCTTGTGCTTATAATCCTCACGGCCTTCGAGAACTTGACGAAGTCGTTCCTCCTGTGTCAAACGCTTCTTCTTCGAGTAGCCCTCCAACTCCGTGGGATTGACCTTCGTCGCGTCTGAGCTAGCCTTCGCAGCATCTTCCTCAGCCTTGCGCTTGCTGCGTGACTTCGGGTCTTTCAGAGCCGCATCGCGCTCTTTCTTCAGAAGTTCAATGCGCTCGAAATCTAGAGGTGTCAAGATGCGGCGAGCGTCGAGACGATCCTTCTGCTCAATCTCGACCACTTCCTCGCTAGCATCTTCATCTTCAGCGTCCTCGCCATCCTCTGCCTTGGTGTCATCATCACCATGTTCGTTCTCCTCTTCATCGGATGAAATATCCACCCACTCATCGTCCGAGCCGTCTTCAGAAGTGACCGATGCCACTTCCCAGCCATCATTGTTATCATCTCCATCAAAACGTCCAGCCGCTTCGGCCTCAGCCAGGAGCTCCGCACCGTCAACACCTTCGCTGGCAACAAGCTCACCGAAACGGCGTGGCTTTGCTGCTTCATTGTGAAATTTGCCGCGTTGCTTCCGCTTGAGCAGTGCTGGATGGATGTCACGAATGAGATTGAGAACGCCACGAGCTGCCATGACGATTGTTTTGTCGCGTGCGCGGTTGTATTGAACCAAGTCGCTCACAAGTACATCCATCCCCTCGCACTCAAGCAAAAGCGGAATGCGTCGAAAAAGTTCACGCATAGAGTTAATGCCCACAGCAATCACCTCGGACGAACACCGTTCAGTGACAAAATTGTGCGCGATACTCTTCACAATTGGCAATAGCTCTTCTGGGGGGATCTCGTCGTGACACGACTGAACCAAATACGCCAAGATAGCAGTCACGTTCTGCTGGTGAGATTGCAAATAACGCTGCAGGAGCGGGTAGAACGGAAGCACGACGAGCTTGTGGAAACCCAAAACACGGCCAATGAAGTTCATCATGAGCAGCTTCACCTCAAAACGCTCAGTACAGCTCTTCAGCAGCTTCAGCTGACGCTCGGCAATGCCTTGAGGGTCATTCAGTAGCTCAATAGCTGGGAAAGTAGCGATGAAATCGATCTCGCGTTTACGTGCCTTCTTATTCTTGTAAAGAGCATTCAGGGTGTCACGTTGGCGCTTCTTCGTCTTCTTTGAGTGAGAGTGGAAGTCCACCTCCACAAGGGCCTTCTTCTCTTTCTTTTGCTTCTCTTCATCCTCGAGAATGTCTTCATCGATACCTAAAAAGAAACTGAGAGACATCACCAGTAGTTTCGTGTTCTTGCTCGTGCAAGCCGTGGCAATCACGTTCACACTGCGCTGGTCGTGCCAAATCTTGCGTTTAAACAGTTCCATAAGCACCTGCAGCGACTTGATAGCCGCGTGCTCGCTTTCGTCCTGAAGCATTTCGAACAAAAAGTTCTGCAGTGCTTTGTTCACCTTCACATTGCGCGATGTAACGTTGAGCTGGCGGATATCCGACACAATGTGCTTGTACAGAAGCTCGCGCAGTCGCTTGTCCGGGCAACGGAACAGCTCAAAGAAGAGCTTCAGCAGCGTAATAGCGTCCACCAGACCGCGGTTGCGAAGAAGCATGAGGCTTTGCACTAGCGTCTTGCGGAGTTCGGGTTCCAGCACGAGGTAATTGTCGCGCAGAAGCCCCATGATCTGTGCGGGGAAAGCCGCCATGTCAACAGGAAAGCACTTGGCCACATGGCTCAAAAAGCTTACGAGTGCGCCAAAGTGTGCAGACTCCTTAGTGGGCTGCAGCAGGAATAGCTGATACTCGCTTTCGAAGTGGCGCAACTGCATGAGAAACTCGGTGCGGTAACCCAGGGGGTCACGCTTCACCATGTTCTGCAGCTGCGGGAGCTTGCCAATCACATCGGGTCGAGACGCGTTCACGGCCTCCATGGTCTACCTGCTCACGAAGCCTTACGCGTTGAAACGGTTCCAGTAGCGAGAAGAAGCAAAGTGCCACTTTCAGTCGTATGATGTTGCCAGCGCCTCCACCCATTCCTGACCTTTGACGATCGGTCACTGAATCGGGTGAGTAGTCAGTCAACCGAATTGAAGTCATGCGTTAAGTGTCTCCAGTCATTTTGACCGCAACGATTCGTCAGTCAGAAAAGGTAGTACCGAACATGCACTGACAGTTCATGTAGGTACAGGTATAAGCTTTTGAAACGTCAGTGGACTGGCATAGATGAGCAGACAGCAAGAGCATCAGGCTGCGTTCGGCGACATCCGCGTCATACAGGACACAACCAAGGTGGATGGTTTAGGCGGTGAGGTCTGGGCTGGTGCTCTCGTGCTATGTGAGTTTCTAAAGGCGCACCAGGATATGGTAGCCGAGTGTGACGTGATCGAGCTTGGGGCTGGCTGCGGTTTGTGCGGGCTAGTGGCTGCTGCATTGGGCGCCAAATCGGTAGTTGTGACGGACGAGTACCCAGAGTTGCTGGACAGAAATACTGACATTAACAGGCACATTTGGGCGGCGCGTGAGGCAGCTGACGAATCGTCACCTGTGGTTTCAAGCGGAGAGTTGGAGTGGGGTGTCGCTGAATTCATCCTGCCGTTTGCACGCAAGTTTGACACCATGCTGGGTAGCGAGATCACACAGCTGGGGAGGTCTTTGCATGTTCCGCTTCTCGAGACGATCCGCTCGGTTCTCCGTTCTAGCACCAAGTCCGTGGCGCTGCTCTCCATGGATCCGTGTCGAGACATCTGTGAGGGATCCTGCAACGTCAGCAAGTGCACAACATCACACTTCGTAGCAGCAGCTAAGCAGACAGGGTTTACGGTTACTAAGCATCCGTCGGTGCGGTTGGCATCGCTTCAGTCTGTCACGACGTTGGTGGGCGCGCTAGGGCGGCCGCTGAATGTCGATGAGGATGATTGGAGTGTCGTGTTCGAACTGCGCTTTATCTCTAAATGAAGCTTATGGCTACGTTTGTATGGCTACATTTTGTGTCGGGCACTTCAATAGAGAATGTAGAAAGAGAAAAACCTAACATCATTTCAAGCTCCATCCGCCATGCCGCCTCTCGTGGTGATCCGAAGCGGCTGCAAGCATGTTGAGTATCTGGAGAATCGCAGCGCATGGCGGCGTGCGCCGCGGGTGGGTCTTTCCAGCGACAGTGACGATGATGTGTCGGACGACGAGGCTCTGTTGCTTCAAGCGGAGCAGACCTGGCGCGCCTCCGGGGAAGATGATGGTGACAGTGGCGTAAGCAAGGCCTTCGGATTCTCACGCGAACTATGCGACTTCGAAGGCATGCACGCCCTCCGCTGTGCTGACTGTGGGGGCGTTGTAGCTGACCGTGACGATATTGTTTCCAAGACATTCTTCGGTCGCACCGGCAGGGCCTTCCTCATGAATAACATGTACGCAGAGATCATGGAATGTCTATGTAGTATGTGTAGGTAGACCTTAAACATAGCTTTTGTCTTGGCATAAAGGTATAATGTACGAGTTGGGCCAGCTCGGAACCGCTACTTGATGACAGGAATGCACACTATCGCCGACGTGCTGTGCAGTCAGTGTGACTTTGTTCTGGGCTGGAAATATGTACGTGGATTAATTACAGCGAGACTCCTGTAAACGATACTCCTGACTGGTGGTGTGGCATTTCTGGTGTACTGGGCAGATTAAAGCCATGGAAAGCTCCCAAAAGTACAAGGAAGGCAAGTTTATTATGGAACATGCTGTGGTCCAGGACGACTCGGAGGAGCAGGCGTGGAACCGCTTTTAAGCAAGTGGTTCGTAAGGCCGGCACGGAACATTCGGTCGATACGTAGTTTACTTCGAAGTAGCAGAAAGACAACGCATGTAGCAGAGGACAGAAAGAGTCAAAACTTACCATTGGGCAAGGGTAGGAGGAGGATTCCAGTATACGCGAGAAACGAATACTAATAACTTATATGTCAGTAATACCTCTTTTCTCTCAGCGTAGCCACCGGCAGACAGCAACAGAAACACTTGGTGCTCCCCGTCCAGCACTAAATCTCAGCGTCAATTTCCACCTGCCCTTCATCTTCACTGGTGCTATTGCAAGGCGCTACGATAGTTGATACGCGATGCTTTCCGCTACTGGCCAGGCGGACCGCGCATACCAGGAGGCGGGCCAGGAGGTCCGCGCATGCCCGGAGGGGGCATCATTCCTGGAGGGGGGACCATTCCAGGAGGTGGGCCCATACCTGGGGGAGGCATTCCCATTCCCGGCATCGGTCGAGGCGGTGGCATCATGCCACCCGGAGGTCCTGGGATCCCGCGACCGCGTCCGTATGACTGCGGTTGTGCCATTGCCGCCACTACAGTACCACGTACACATCAAAATCGTAAATATTAGAAGTGCAGCCTTATTTCCATAGGTACAATCTGCTCAGAAGCTGGGTGTTGGGCGGGGCTGGCTGACTCCATCATACTAAGATCGTAGGCAGTAGTTTCCTATATGGTGCTCAGCCGGGTTCGGAGAAAAGCCGTGCACCCGATCACTTATCTGTTCGTTTGATCACTTGGAACCAGCCACATGCCACCGCATTACCGCCACCAACAGCCTCTGCATAATAAAACAAGATAACTTCCGAATCGTACCTTGTCCTGCCTGCATCATTCCAGGAGCCGGACCACCAATTCCACGCATAGGCGCCATGAGCCCCATTAGCGGTGCACCCATCGGTGCCGCTGGGATGCCACGGCCTGCTGCACGCGCTACACCGGGGCCGTTGGGGCCGACGGTCTCGTTTTCCTTTGCGAGCGGAGGACCCTCCACCGTGAGCGACACGACGCTTTCTCCACGAAGCAGCACGAGACCTAAGTGGCGCTTCTCCACGCGCTCCTCCGAAACAGCAGACTTGACTTTAGCCTTGAGCGTGCGAAACTCCTCACAGTCGCCAAGCACGAGATTCATGTGCTTGTCGAAAGCCATGAAGTAGCCGATCAGAACGCGCGAATCTTGCAGCGTCACCTTCATGCGGTAGTTGATATAGTTGAGCATCTTGCTGCTCTTGGTCATTACCATATTTGCTTCGAGATGTCGACCACGTCAGCGCCAGAGACGAAGAGCGAGAGGTAGATACAACGAGAGCTTTCCTGGCGAGTTTGTTACTGGCGCTCCCCACTCGATCCATAGCCTATCTTTATACATAGGATATGCTGTAAAATAGGTTTGAACAACGCTGATGATGATGCATTCAACTTCCATTCTGCACTTTGAGCAGCAAGTCACGATGGCGTCTATCCAAGCTGCAGACGCATTCCCAGCGGCGGGCGCCTGTGCAGAGCTCCTTCTGGCGGAGAACAAGGATGCGGTGTACGAGGACGAACTTAAGAACCTGTTGCGCGAAGTACTCGAGCGTGGGTGTGGAGCCCACCTGCTCTCGCAACTGCTGCCGGAGCTAACTGCGCTGTCCTCTCTGCTGTACCACGCGCTGTCTGTTGGCTTGCAGCAACCAGGTCAAACGCTGGGAGAGGAGTTCTGTGACATCATTCGTGTCACCAAGGCAAATTCGCAATCTGTTAAGTCTGTGAGGATTAGGCGGCATGTATTGTGGCTCGCGTGTGCCGTTCTACCGCGATACCTATCGGCGCGATCCCAGAGCGGGTGGAACAACCTGACTCAGCTTACGCGCACACCGCGAGAACGCATGGAACAGCAACTTCGTCTCCGTCGTGAGGCGGCTTCAGAAGGCTCTAATGAACTGCCGCCCCCTCCGGAGAGTCGGCTAGCTGTTTTGAAGCCCCAGCGACTACTCCAGCAACTAGATCGAAGCGTATCGAAGCTCCAGGCAATGACTGCGTGGATTGAGAATGACGTTTTCCCAGCCGCCTACGAATTTAGTTTAGCGTCTGTGCAGCAGTGGGGGGTCCATGCGCACCTTGCAGCTTTCTACGTGTTCGCGCAGTATTTGGATCTTGCGAAGCGGGTAGCCAACATTCAGTACGTTTTCGCTCGAAAAGATCTTATGCCAGGCATGAATCTGTCGCTTCTGGGGTACACGATGTCTCTGAGGCTGCTCGCTACGGCGTTAATGGAGCTTAAACAGTTGCGCGGACACCACAGGCTGGAGAAGAAGCAGCGGCAGCAAGAGGCCAGGGCTGCTGCTGGTGCTCCCGCTACACCATTTGTCCATTCGGACAGGGTTCCGACGTCGCTCTCGTTTAAGACTTCTGCGTCGTCACAGCAACAGACTGAGCTGGCTACCAGTAGTGTTCGACGGCAGTCTCGTCCTAAGTGTGCCCTGTGTCTGGGCGAGCGCGTATCCCCCGCTGCTACTCCGTGCGGCCATGTTTTTTGTTGGGAATGTATTGTAGGCTGGTGTCAGAAGAACAAGGCCGAGTGTCCACTATGCCGTCAGGAAACGCATCCTCAACAGATCAAGTGTGTGTATAACTACGTATAACAAGCACGTGCACTTTAAGTTGTAAATGCACAACGTTCAACGTAATATCAAATGCAATATCGATTTTTCCCGGCATATCGCCCATGCTGGTACCGTACATGAGGTGACAAAAACTATTCTACTGTTTCCGCTGACGCTTGTTCTTCTTGCCGGAAGACTTGGATGCCGATCGCTTCCCTTTACCGTCAGCCTTGCTGTCCGTTTTCGATGCCTCCTTCTTCGCACCATCCATGATTTTCTGCTCGCCCTTCTTAGCCTTCACAGCATCAACGTACACTTGGTCCGAGCTGAGAGCGTTGTGAATAAATCTCTTGGAAGCGTCCTTGTCAAGCACCAGCTTGGGGCCCTTTGCAAGCTCTTCTGCGTCCTTAATCTTCTTAATAAATGCTTTGACACGCTCCTGAAAAATTTCGAAGCAACCCGTACGCAAATTGTTAGCAACACCGCGATGCTTGAAGTGTGATATCCTTTTCGTACCAGTTCCTGCTTGACGTGCGTCTGTCGAATATCCTTGGGAGAAACTCCCTGCGTCTTGAGAAATACGAACAAAAGCGCATTGATCGTGTAGGCTGATAGCACGGAAGAAAATTCAAAACAAGCAGATTAGCAAATGAATAGCAATACCTATCGAGACGAAAGTTTACCGCACATACCCAGCGAAACCTGCACCTTCGCACGCTCAAGAGGGCTCAATGGGGTCACAAAATCTTCCATGGAGGTCTGGTTAAACACGGCCAAATGTTCCTCCACCGCCGCTAGCGTCTGCTCCACGCTGCCGAACGCTTCCACCGCTTGCTCGCTCATACTTTTTGGCTTTTTGACTCGAATTGGTTGGAAGACGGCAAGGTGTGGTACACATCACCTACGCAGAAATGGCTACATTGTCGTCAATTTGGAGTGCAAGCCGTGGAAAAGTGAAATTATCAATTACGCCAGCGCTGCCTACAATATAAACCCATTGTTATCGGGGCTGTGGGGGTCGCCACTAGCTTCGCCATTTTCATTGACATCGCCATTTTCGCCAATAGGAATCGCTTCTTTTGTCCGTCTCTTCATGACCACTTCGACGGCAGACGAGAATGCTGATGCTGGAGCCTCTCCATTTGGGTTGGTGCCTTGAAGTGTATCGATTAGGTCCTTTTGTACGTCGATCATTTCGCCCATCTTGCCCACGAGCTCCTGGAATCGTTCGTCCATCATCGAGATGAACTGCATCAGCATCGCGCTCGTTGGATCAATGCTGCCCTCTATTGCCGATGCTGGACGTTTGCTGCCTCTTTTTTCAGCGGAACTCGTTATCGAAGCAGCCTCTACGGACTCCGAAGTCACGTTTCTATGCTGACCAGTAGCAGGCGACGCTGCGTTGCTAATTAAGGTTTCTTCCGCCTTGACATCGGCGACTTCGTAGTGCGCAGCAAGTTGTGCCTGCTGGGTCTGTAGTATGGCCAATTCCTTCGCTTGCGTCTGAATAGCCTCGTGTGCAGCAGCAACAACAGCACTTGAAATGCTGGATCCGCTCTCCACACGAGAAATCTCTTCCACCGTCGTCGCTGACACCACCGACGACAGCGCCGCTGGTGCTGCAGTAGCAGATGTAGGGACGAGTTCTTGCCGGGCTACAGTATGGAGGTTGTCATCTCTCGCCACCTCATACTGGCGCCGATGCTCCACCGAGTAGACCTCGCCATCCTTCAGGTGTTTCTTAGAGAAGTGCATCTTGAACTTCTGTGTGCGCATGGGCCTGTTGCAATCCGGGAAGGTGCAGATGATGCCGTTCTTATGCTTGTTACCCACCATGGCTGCAGGGCGATCTCTCTTGGACACTTACGCAGCTTGAAGACAAGTTTGTCTTAACGAGCGTACCCGGTTACGCCTTGCTCCGTTTACTTGTGCTGGATAGACTGGATCTCACTATGAGGGTGTCAGGGTAACCACTCAAATTTTACAAAATTTTGAATTTAGATGGTTACTATTAGTCTCTGTACAAGAACAAGGAAGTTCTTTTTTTAACCCTTTAACAACTGAAATGCACAAATTATTTTTTGCCAATTCATGTAATTTCATATACCGGTAATGAAAAACGAACGTGCAAACGCGTCCCAGCTTAACTGAAGTAGCTCGGCGCGATGGCTACATCCTCAATGACGTCGAGCTGCGATAGCGAAAACTTGGATTTCGTCTCTAACCAGTTGTCCTGGTGCGTGCGCTTAAACTCCAGCAGCGTTTCCTTCACCGCTTTTTCCAGATACGATATGGTGTTCGATGATCTCTTCATGTACAGAAAGCGGCCGAGTTCTTCAAAGATAGGCGGCACAAAACTTGGCATCTGGTGCGGGAACGCAAGGACGATGGCACTTAGGCTGAGTACACTCTCCGTCATCTGCACTTCAAGCACTTTCAATCGATTTTGAGCCTTCTTGAGCTCTTCTTCAGGCGCATCTTCACCTTTCAAACGCTCGGAGCGACGTTGCAGCTTCGGATACTTCACGCGCGCTTGTGCGGAGCTCTCAGTCAAGCGCACACTCATCGCCTCGACAACAGACTGTTGCTCATTGTGCAGAAGCCCGCGGAGAGCGTATTTTGCCATAGCTTGCACCTCCCGCTGCTCGTCTGTCAGAAAAGCGCATACAAACGTGTGAATTTGTTCCTTTATAGCACTGGAAAAGAATATCCAGTGATAAAAAGCAAAAGTCATGGTAAATCGCAACACGGCACCGCGTGTCTTCCAAAGCGGCGAGATCGACAAATCTTTGAGCAGCGTCAGTAAACACGTCATTGTATGTTCACCAGCAGAGTCATTTGGCACGAAACATATCCGCAGCGACAGGGATAAAGCATCCGAGACGTTCTTTGCTTGAACAGCAACCTCTGCTTTCGGGTGACTCTGTGACAATAGCGCAACCGGGAGCAAATCGTTAATCACGGCGAGAATATCTAACTCGTTCCCGTGCTTTTCGCAACACGATAACCACTGCATCGCGGTCTCTCTTGCGTGCAGAGGTGTGTCCTTCTCTGACTCACTACTTGCCGATAGATTATCCTCGTTAACAATACTATCGTCACGCAATGCACTGGCAGTCAAAAGCTGGCTCAACGGTAATTCAGCAGTCGAGATCAGTGGTGAAGACGATCCCATTGACCATGAAGATGTCGGAAAAGTGTAGGCACCCAGCAGAAACAACATTTTTCCGGCACGATCCCGAATGATCTTGTACTGATGCGTCAAAGCATGTTCTCTAATTACACTCAGCACCCGCTGACCAAACTCGGATACCAACTTATGGAGAGTTGGGTCGGGCGTCAACACTCCCGCTGCAAACAAATGGACTCCAATTGTTTCAACCAGTGCAAGCCATTTTGCCTGGCGAGCATAATCTTCAATAGTCGCTCGAGCAAATGAATCTTCCAACTCTTGAAGCAAGTAGTTTATTAGTGGCTCTAGTCGACGTAGCTTTACACCAGCAGTCCTCGATGGACGTAATGAAATGTATAATACTTCCACCCACTGGTCTGTCAACACAATACTCACGTTTGGGAGAGTTGTTTTTAAGAGGTTCACCACAGCCGCGACATGGTTCATGACAATCTCTTCTTCAGCGAACTCCAATTTCATGAGAGCACGAAGTACGCCCGCAATACAATCAGCTAATGTGTTTAGCGCTGCCTGTCGTTCCTCTTCAGCACTATCGGCACCAATGTTTTCGTGTGCCAATGTCATCAGTATTTCCATCACTTTGCATTCGAAAAATGCCACCGGGTTTTCCGTAACAAGCTTTTCAATCAATTTCACGCTAGACAGATTCACACGCGTAAACGTGTTGCGTGCTTGGTTCAGCAGGCGCACCGACGATAAAGGCGGTGCCTTCGGAAACGACAGTGAGTTGTTGGTTATATACCTCACGGCTTCGTTTACACCAAATGACCAATCACTGGGGGCTGAATTGGCATGCTGGCCATCCGCAGAAGCTGCAAATCGGTTCGAGTTCTTGTGATTATCGAGGAAGGCATGCAAAAGAGCCTGGATCGTACTGTCCGCATAGATAAGTTCAACCAACTTCGCATCGCGATTGTGCTTCAAAAGCTTGAGAAGCTGTTGTAGCACTTCTAATGCAACCTGGCGCAGTGGTAACACCTCACTTTTAAGACGTCGAATCGCGAGTTTCCACGTATCCACTGAAATTGGCATCTCATCTAACTGCAAAAGTGGATATAACATCACTAAATGCATTAGCTGAAATTTCCAGTGCTCTTTATGGGACGGTTCTGCTGCAACCAGTATCGCAAGGAGAGAGGGTGTCATTTCTTCTTGTCCACGATTATATCTACAATTCGATAAAAGCGACAGGAAACACGATTGCAGCTTTACTTCTATCTTGACCTTGCTCACTTCGCTGTCTAGCTGCTTGACGATTGTGTCATTGCTCTTCAGTAACACTAGAAGCACCCGCTTCAATAACGTATCACGCTTGTTCCACAAATTTCTGCGAGCACATGGTAATGACAGCATGTGCAGTACTCCAGACACTTGCTCTTCTTTCAAATGCGACACGGTACTAAACCCTTCCAGTTCTTCGATCTGTTTTGGCTGACGAAAGTATATCCATCTAGCATATAGCACCGAACACTCCTTCATTACTCCCGCCGCGTCAGATCGGACATCCTCGTAAGGATTTTGAAGAAGCCGCTCGACATCCATCAAAAGCGCCTCGTAGTGTCGACGCGTTTTTTCATCATTTTCTGGTTTCATAATCGCATTTGCAACTGCAAAGTGTTGTTGGACCTTCCGTCTGGCGTAGAAAAACATCACTTTCTCTACCAATTCATTTCGTGACAATACCAGCACTTTCTCGCCCTTCTTCTCTAAGTGACCAGCATAAACACTTTTTCGATACGCACGCGATGCAATATCCGAGCTAGTTATACCGGAGTACAAAATCTGAGATTCCATAATCTTAAACTCGTCAAGATGTTCCCCTCTCCAAATTAGAAGTTGATGCATAATGTCCAACAGCTTCAGCCATACCTGATTCTCCATTGCACTGCCGCTTCCACTTTCTCTCCAGAAAACAGCCATTTCGTGAATACGGTTCATCAATACCATTTTGAGAGACACAAACGACTTAAAAAGATCCGTATTGCTCTCAAGTGCCTTGAGTAGCAGTGGTTTCGCACCGCCTAAAAGCGCATGGCCTTCCACAACACTGTCATCCGTGAGAACATTTGCAGCTCCATGAACTCCTTGAGACACTAGATTCAAAAGACCCGTCCACGTACGAACAGTTAAGTCTTTCGCTTGCTTCATGCGCTCCAATTCATCGAGTGCTCCAATTACGTGATTTTGCAAAAGTTTATATCCAAACGAAAGCTCTGTTTCGTTTGGTTCATGCCATTTCACTGAAAGCTTGTTCCACGAAATACCAGCACCTAGATATTGGAAAGCTCCACTGTTGCAAGAAGTCGCATCGGCCCACTCTTCAGCAGGCAGAGAACGGAAGTCATGCGTGTACACTCCAACAAGACCAGAAAGCAATTGCCGTAAAACAGCAGCAGCGGCTTCCTGAACATCCTTGTCCTCATCGGTGTTCAAAAAATGTGCCAGTATCAATTCCAGCTCGTGCTGATAGCACAGTAAAGTGCGGTCATCGGAATGGCTAACACGCACCAAACCATTAAGAATCTGCAAATACCACACTTTTTCTAAAATGTGCCAGTATCAATTCCAGCTCGTGCTGATAGCACAGTAAAATGCGGTCATCGGAATGGCTAACACGCACCAAACCATTAAGAATCTGCAAATACCACACTTTTTCGTTTGCCATCAAAGTGGTCACATTAATACCGGTTTTCGTAACGTGAAATTTCTCCAACACAAGCGGCATGAAATGTGTGATGGCTTCAGAGGGGCCCCCTTGCATACAGTTAAAAATCAACGTCGAGATTACCTGTCCTCCAAAGGCTGTCGTATAGAACGCACTTAACACAAAAGCCACGGTCTTGCGCAAGCAGTGCATATAAATTTCGGGAGACATTTGTGCATACAGAATAGCCAATAGATTCAAAACCTGCAGAACGATCGCATCCTCACTTCCATCGCTCTTAGAGGACTTTCCGTTTCTTTTTCTGTCAGCATTAGATGACGCGGATCTGGCACCTGAACGAGACTGAATAAATTGAAAGCAACGATCTAGCACCGCGAGCGTCCACTCCTCCAAGAGCGCTCCATTTTCCCACATGATTTCATCAATGTCAGTGCTCAGAGAGCTGATTGGAGCGAATACACTGCTCTCCATATCCGCAAACAATTGGTTTGACAGTTCTCCCCGCTGCTTCGTTGCCTGGAAATTACCTTTGGCAGGGTCATTTACCAGGGGGAGCCACGACAGTACGTGAAAGTACAGCTGAATTGTGGATTGTGTTTTCCTTTCATCGTTTGCATCGATTCCTGGCAGAGTCAACTGTAGCACAGGCTTTAAGTATGCACTGAAAAACAATCCCGTGCTTAGCGGGTGCTGTCCGCACATTAAATGATACAAAAACACACCCATTGAAGAGATTGCAGTGACTGCCAAGTGAGAGTGACTCATGGCCATCGGGTCCAATGCCTTAAGCATCTCCTCCATTACTGGAGCCGCACAGCGCGCAGGTTCGATGCACAAAAGATTCTTCATCACATACATGCACTTAGTAGCAACTCCACGATTCTTCGAGTAAATTCCCAGTAGACAAATATCCAGGATCTCGTCCACAATCGTACAGATTACGGTCACGTTAAAATCGCCTTTGTCCTTCTTCTCATGCCCCAATCTCTTGCTCAGAGCGTTGCTCAAATAATAAACAAAAGTTGCGAGTGAATTGCCGACGTTTGAAACGTTGGATGGATGGAAAAATGACTTCATCAAACTCAGTATCTTCAACATGTACCAATTTGGTGTGTTGTTTACACCATCATCCTCTACGCTTCGCAAGAGATACACACACAGACGCATCACGTGTTGGCCAAAGCGCTTTGACCCATTAATCGAAGTGTACGCTGATGGCCACAATTGCCGTTTGAAGGGCGTTCCCAGGTCCGACGGGAGTTCAAGAATATCGTGCACCTTGGCAAATACAAACGGAAGATACTCATCCAGCATCGGTGTGCCGGGGTACCGCTTCGCAACACGAGAGAGAATCTTCATCCAATGACCATCCCATTCAGTGCATCGTGAAATCAGCGACCACACTGAAAACCATTCTGGAAGTAGTTCCACAATGACTTTCTCCGTTTCCGTCTCACCGGATGAGGACAGCGATACGAGAAACGAGAAGAAGCCCAGTGCACGAAAACACTCTGTCGACTTCACGTCTTTAATGGCAGGACCGAATTCTGTCCACAATTCCGTCACAAGGGGCACAGCAGGATCAGTCGCTTGAAAGAATCTTCGTGCCACCTCTGCACACTTGATTGTCGTGTTAGCAAGTTTAGCAGTGTAACTGTGCGACGCCTGCTGGATACAACCAGGTGTACGGAAGCACACACGCTCAATCGTGCGCTTCACCGATCTCCAGTCGATCACAAGTTCACAAGAGGGAGCTTCTACGGCGTGCTGCCGCTTCTTCCATTTATTCAGCAGCAACTGCAGTGTTTTAATGGCGCGGATTTCCCTATCCACATCGGTAAAATCGAGTCCTTCGCGCGTCCACAGTAGCTCCACTAAGACACGGATTAGCTTCAAATGCAGCTGCTGGGGAAGCCCGTGCTTGAGCTTGAAAAACGTTTCAACATCTCGAAAGTGGTGATTGTGAAGATCGCTAGGTAGTTTTACCCCATCACGAAGATTCTCTAAGCAATTCAGTGCTTCCTACGTAACGTTGAAAACAACGAGCTGTGAGAACAATGTACTGTTTTATTTTTGTCGCGCTTCATACCTGAATGCGGCCCACGAAGTCCTGGCGCTCTGCCTGTACACTTTTTGGCGTGATGTATGACGGCAGTAGTCGGTAGTATGGGTGCATGGCCTCCGCCCCCGCCAGCGACTCGACGCTGGTCACCATGGCAGAATCGAGAATGATATTGTTGTGAACACCGCATCATTTTCAACCAATCACACCGCTTCGATGGAAAACGTGAAGCCGCACGCATTCCGGATAGAAGTGTCCCGGAGGGACTTTTACGTTTCGGCCAATCGAAGGCGGTAGATCTGTATTGTCATAAATGGTTGTAACGGGATCATCTCATTGGGTAAAATTCGATGCCACACGTCGCTAACAACTAAGGCGGTACGGTACATTCGGCCATGGCCCGGTCGGGCCGAATTTAACCTTTTGTGGCATCACACTGTCGAAAGGACGCGTGACGGGCAACATGGCAGGAGGTGGGCGCCCACAAGTCCAGGAGGCCAGACGCTTTAAGATACTGGGTGGCATGGGGAGGGCAGGAGGAGGCTACGGCTATCGAGAGTGTACATTCTGCAGGGCTGCCTATGATATTGATATCACCACTACCCCGCCGAATGCAAATATTGGCAGGCCTCACAACTACGATAGCCATCTCGCCAGATGCGTATACTACAAGCGGCACACCTCCCGCCTGTATCGACGTGCACTTCAACTACAGCTACAACGCCAGCTGCCATTTATGAGACGAGTGCTGCCTAATCGCTTGAGAAGTGCAGGCGCTAACGTCTCCATCTGTTTCTGCAAGAACAAGATCTGAGCGAGTAGCCTTACGGCCCGCACGCACCACAACTCGCCCCGCTGGTCAATCCCGTGCGCGTCGATCTCTGGTGCTCGAAAAGCGTCCATATCCTAGTCACCGCAGTCGTACAGTACCATCAGCAAAAATATCACGGAATAGAAGCGCATATTATCAAGGAGTGAAATCAAGCAAATTGAGCGCTTTCTTATCGACGCGAAGCTCGGTATTCTTCTTGCTGACTGGTTGGTTGAGCAGTCCACAACGTGGCGATTTTTGTGGCTCTACTATCCAGGGGTGGTAGATAGTCTGCCTTATCCGAAAAGAACATGTCGAGCGGTGCATAACAATAGATGCAGAAGCGCTCAAGTCAATGGAGTAAGTACAGTGGGCTAGGTCAAACTGCTCTCAGATGTATGGCAAATATTTGTAAAGATCATTTGCTAGGCTGGCAGCTTTCTCGTTTTGGAGTGCTGCTCACGTACGCTGTCCTACCCGCTGGGATGAACATCACTCAGCAATTCCAAGCAACTGCAGCAAGTACTTGACCAAGTGCAGCAGGACAAGTGACCTGTTGGAATGATCGTCACTGATAATGCTGTGGGAAAGTGGTCGAGAAAAATAGTCAATCGACATCTATCAAGACGAGTCTGGGTCGCCATAAGACACTGTTTGGGTCATGATTATACAGAATGGGATCGGTATTAGACAGAATAGGCCCGCATTAGACGACGAGCAGCCAAACAGGTCCTCATTAGACAGATTTGCGGTGCGCACTGGACACGACATTAGACACACGCAACATTGATGTCGCGCATACGAGTGGCGCCGGCGGACCATACGAGTTAATGTGAATCTACGACGCCGGGTTAATGTGAAACAAGATCTCAGAATAACCCGCGCCGAACTAATGTGAATCTACGTAAATTTAGAATAAATCGCGACGAGTTAATGTGAAACTACGTAAATTCACAATATCTTGGCGCGGGTTAATATAAATCATACGCTGTTTCACTATAACTCGGGATTGATTTATTTAGATCTGGGCGCCATTAATTCTTCATCCAGACACCAACAGGGCACCGGTAAAGTTAGCCGTTGCACCATGCCTATATCACAAGTCTGGACGAAGCTGGGCAGCTTCCAAATTCAGACGAATTCGTAAATTTTCGTTGGGAAGCCTTCTGATACTCTGTAGTGCGCTGTACAAGATATTTTGTAATTCGTAAATTTTCGTTGGGAAGCCTTCTGATACTCTGTAGTGCGCTGTACAAGATATTTTGTGTGCTCAACTTGCCCTGGGGGCTATGGAATAACAGAGCGCCATCTTCATTGCGATAGCAAGACGTGTGATAACAGCAATGTCTCCTCCGAATGTCCTGTCCGCTAGAAAGTTCGAAACTGCCCCACTGCGTCAATATGGATCATTCTCAGCAATGGTACTTCCCACAGTCGCGGAGATCTCGCGTGTGAGGTGCCTCCCCGTGCGAAAGTGACTGTATGAATGAAAGCGTATATTCTTCGGATGAATGAAAACGCTGTGCCACCCCGACTCATCTGGAGCAACCTTTTGCGTGCAGCTGGGATCCCAAAACCGGTGCTGGGCTTTTTGCCGTACACTCTACCAGCGATAAATCGGTCGTTCGGGTCTGCTACCTCGGTAACAACGATCGGGATGCGGCAGAAATTCATACTATTTCGGAGATTGGCAATTCACGAGTGGTTTAAGCTCCACAAGGAAGTGCAGATACTGTTTCACCTGGATGCCTCACGGATGACGAGAAACAAGCAGCGTCTAGTTTATCGCTCAGCTGTAAAGTGGTCTGTACGACGAGCTCATAATACAGGAATACCTAACCAAGACATGAATCGTTCGGACAAACACATTTGAGTGTGCGTGTCCGTACTATATTAAGTTTTCTCGTGTGCTCATGTAATCTGTGGACGTATGGCGCTTGGGCTCAATATGTCAGGCGTCGCTGGGATACACATAAAGTTTAAGAACCGCCGGATTCAACAATCTCGCCAAGTGGAACCTAAAACCTCAACTCGCTTACAATTACGAAGTGTAGGTACAAC
>JAIKVB010000693.1:0-20679 GCA_024679045.1 Phytophthora brassicae
GTACACACCGAACTTGTCCATCAGAGTCACTAGAATGCCACTTGCACGACTCGGGTCGGTGACGATCAATACCGTGACATGTTCCATGTACGGTATGAGACTGGTTACACTATCGAGTGGTACCATGTGCCGGTGTGGTAAGCGAATTCCTGCTGCAGTGTATTATTCATACGCATTTGGTTTACTGGTGTGAGAGTCTCAAGCCTAGACTAATTGGTGGTCAGTCTTGCCTCATCGTAGGAATAGTGGGGGTATTATATTTAAATAGTCTAGATATCTCTATCTGAGAAGCGATGACAAGAGAAAGAGAACACAGCTGACACCAATTATTACACAGCTTCAAGGTCTCGATTGTGAGAATCATCATGACTGTCCGTATTCTACTGCTTGTACAAAACCAAACAGCAACTTCAAGACGGTCATGTTGAACTTCTTAAAAGCACTACAACATGTTCATAAGCTTCATACAAAACCACTACATTTGCATAAATTACAGTACTAAAGTTGCTATATGAATAATATACTTCATGTATAATACAACCACCGTCTTATCGTGCAATGGGTACACTCTCCTCATCTTCCACATCGGTTGGAATTGTCTGATGAAATGGCACATCACGTTCGAACTCCAAAGAGAACGCAAATTTCTCCCAGGATCTTATATTTAGGGGACAAGACTGCAAATTTAGCGCCAAATTGGGGTTGAACTTTGCGCTGCGATACAGCATTTGCGAATTTGTGAGCTCTCCCAAGCATCGAACATTTTTGCACGCGCTCCTCCGTTTTGCGCTCTATAGTGTAATCCAGTGTATCTGAGTCTTCCGCTACAACCGCACGACTGACTGACAACGTCCAACGACTTTGCCATTACCGCTTTTGCACGCAAAAGAAACCCTTCAAGTGATCTCGTCTTTTTGCGCAAAACATGAACGTCATTTACTCGGTCAAAGATTACGTCAGCAACGTCTTCCAATCGGCCGCAGGCTCTGGCGCCATCGACGTCGTGGTCGTGCAACAGTCCGACGGCCTTTTGCGCTGCTCGCCCTTCCACGTTCACTTTGGCCACAAACTCAAGCAAGAAGCCAAGCAACAGGTGACGCTCCAAGTCAATGGCCAGATCATCGAAAGTGTCCGAATGAAGGTACTTTTTGCACTGCAAATTTGCACAGAGTGATGGTCGTTCTTGTTTCTAATGGGTTTTGCGCAATTATGGCCGTATTTGCAGCTGGGCGACGCAGGAGAAGCCTATTTCGTCCACCAAGTGCAAGAACCTGTAGATGAAAAGGACTATTTAGCTTCACCATTGTCTAGTCCTATTAACAGCATCTCTAGCGCAAAAGAAATGGTGCAAAACGAAGCTTTTGCTGCCGAAGACGAAGAATTGCAATTGCACCAACAATTTGCAAATAAGAAGCAAAGCGAAGCAACTGACACATGGGGCGATCTACCACTTTTGCGCAAAAGCGAGGAAGAAGATCTACCGCAAATGGTGAAAAGCTCTTCAGTGTATTTCGATGCTGTGGACGTTGAAGCCAATGCTTTAAACGCAGTAGAAGACAGTGGGGATTATTGCACTCATCCGTCCATGTCGCTTTGCGGTCATTTATTAGCCCAGGCAGAGACGGAAGAAGAAATCCATTGCATTTTTGCGCAACATATTATCCCATTCGATTTTTTTCGCGCAAATTTTGCGGCGATATTTGCAAACCCGAATTTGCGCTTTCTGGTGGATAATAAAGTCTCCCCCTACAATGAGGAAATGCAAGCTTATCTGGTCTCGAGAGTGTTGTTCCCGTATTCGCAGCATTTGACTGTGGGAACGTCTGAATCATGTTCAAATGCTGGTGAAAAGAACGCAAATAATTAGAAATGCAAGCTTATCTGGTCTCGAGAGTGTTGTTCCCGTATTCACAGCATTTGACTGTGGGAACGTCTGAATCATGTTCAAATGCTGGTGAAAAGAACGCAAATAATTCAAGATTGGCATTTGCGCTTGAACCGTTAGAGGAAATTTGCAGTGACGATGGCGGATCCACTCAAGACACTGCAAGTTGTTGCAGTGAAGGACCGTATTTTAAAAAGAGTTTAAAGCCATCACAAGAAGAATTCGTGGCGATGAATTTGCGCTCCGGTGCAAATGAAATCGCGTTCGTGTTGCAAGGTACCAGTAAAGTGGTACGAATTGAAGCGAAGTTGTATTTGTGGCCAGTTAGCGCAAAAATTGTCATTGCGCAAATTGATGGCGCAATTTCAAGCTCTGTTACTGGGAGTATGTTTAAGCGCAAAGATCCTGGCGCTGTGGAGTTTTACACCAAAGTGGCACAGAATGGCTACAAACTCGTTTATGTCACTGCAAATGGAGAAGTTGCACTGCCAATGGGTCCCGTTTTGCTCTCACCTGCAACTTTCAGTAATGAAATGATTGACGCACAAGACTTTAAAGCTGCAGCGTTTGGTGCTTTGCGCGCTCTTTTTCCGAATGAAATGAATCCATTCTACGCAGCATTCGGAGCAACGCAAATCGACTGCAAACTTTTTGCGCAAATCGGTGTTTTCTCTGGAAAAGTGTTTGTAGTTGACCGTGCAGATGGAAGTTTACGACATTCATCGCTTTTGGGGTTTCATGAGTCTTTTACAAGTCTTTGGAATCGAATGGATGGCATGTTCCCACCCATTTGCACGACTTCTTCTAACAATTTGCAGTTAGTAGCGACAAAATCAGGGGAAAGATTTATGTCGGAAACTGTACGGAATTTTGCGGATGAGGCGTACAACGACGTTAACTTTTGGCGAATCGAACCAAAACTTTTGTCGTCAACAAAAGGGAATAATTGAAAATTGAAAGCTAATTTGTACGTAAATTATGTAAAACCACGGTAAAATCTGCTAAAATGATGTATATTTATTATAATATTCATGACCCTATTGTGAAATTTCCAAGGCGGCCAATTTTGCGTTTATTCGTCCAGTTGCTCTCTTCGACGACGGCTAGAAATATCCATACAAAATTAGCAAATATCCACAATATTTACACTACAAAACCTAATTTTTACCTTGCTGTTGGCGGTCTTTTGCTGGCACTCTTCTTGCTTTTATCCTCGGTATTAGCTGTTGATTTCTTCATTTCTTTGTTTTCTTTACTTCCATTCGAACTCAATTGCTTCTCCTTATTACTCGCCACTGACCCACTCGGTGTCACTTCCACTTCATTCGCAAACGAGATTTCCACTTCCTCTTTCGAAACGCCTACCCGTTCAAGCCAATAATTCATTCCAAGAGCGTAATTCGCGCCATTTGCAGCTTCAAAGTCACGAGTCCGACGTTCTGGCATTTCTAAATCCAATTGCACCACATTATCACTACGCCAGCGAACATTTAATGGATCAATCAGTCGATTGCGTCTCGCGTATTCACTTTCAATTCGTCTCGCTCCTTTCCGAGAAATCGGACGCTTAGGACGCAAACAAGTCGGCTTCATCTCTAATTGAGTCACTTGCCATGCGTCATGATCCGCATCATATCGCGCTCTTTTCTCCAGACTTTGCGCTTCATCTAACGGTACAAAGTGACTCAAAAGTAAATGTTTCAGTTTCAACTGGCGAGTGAGTTCACGCACAGTATCAAGCATATCTTCTTTTTCCGCTTGAAATTCCGCTTTCAAGTCGTCCATTTCTGTCGTCGCCGCTTTATGTTTCGCCCAGAGTTTCTTGAGTTTCCGAGTCTTATCATCGACTGCTTCTTGTAACGTTGTGTATTGTTCTTCAAGTAACATATTCGAGTCTTCTTTCTCGGCAAGTTCTTGTGCAAGTTGCAGTTCTTGGCGTTTCTGAGCTTCCACTCGAGCTTGAGCTTCTCGTAGTTGACGTTCCTGTTTAGCTGCTTTATCCAGTACACGACCACCAGAGATGAGTTTATGCTCTAAAGCTTCTAATTGACTGACCATTGCATCCTTTTCTTTGGCCATCGCTTTCTTCTGTTGAGCTTGAGATTGTAGTTGACGCTCCAGTTGTTCTCGTTCCTCTTCGGTTCGAGATTGAGCGGCCAGAAGCTCCTTCATTTCTGCTTGAGCTTTCTGTTTTAACTCGCGTTTCTCCCGTCGAGCATCTTCTTCTAGTTTCCTTAACACTTCTTCACTCACTCCTTCACGCTTCACAACCGTCTTCTCCACAATCCGCTGGCTTTCTGTTTTAACTCGCGTTTCTCCCGTCGAGCATCTTCTTCCAGTTTCCTTAACACTTCTTCACTCACTCCTTCACGCTTCACAACCGTCTTCTCCACAATCCGCTCCACTATCTGCGGCACTCCTTTCGAGCTTAATTTGCCTTCCGCACTAGGAATTAGTAAAGGTCCATTTTTCTCTTGAGCAGCTAAAGCTTCGCGTAATTCTTTGATTTTCTCCTGATACTCCCGAATTTTAGCGTCTTTTGGGTCTTCGTTTATTTTGGGTTTATTTTTTATGTTCTTGGCCCGATTTGCATAACGAAGCGTCGACAAAGTCTCGTTGTAATTATAGTCCGCAGGCCCACAATTAGCAATCATGACCGTTTTAGCATTCCCACCCAAGGAATCTTGTAATAATCTGGTTAATTTGGAGTCTCGGTACGGAATATGCTGCGATTTACCATCCACAAGCGCGGAAATAACGTTCCCCAAAGCAGATAAACTCAGATTAATCTTGGTCGCTTCTTTCATCCGATCTCCTGTTGCTCCCGTCTTGGCTTGACGTTCACTACCTGCTAAATCCACAAGATTAAGCTTCCCAACACAAATATGAGGCTTGGCATTCGCTTCCGTTTGTGCTGTCGAACAAGCTTCCACTGTGACTGTAAACATGGAATGGGAACGAGAAGAAGTCTGGTTCATTAGGGTCGCCCCTACACTTCGATTCTTCCTTCCTTGTTGCATGACAGCGTCAATCTCCGCTGCAGCTGCAACTTGTCGAGATGTTAAATCTTTCACAAAGACTCCAGCGTCTACTGTCTCCTTTAACTCAAGTCGGTTCTTTGGATCTGGAGCGAGAAGATCTCGGATCTCTTCGTTGTAGATCTCCAAGTACGACGCGTATACCATAAACTGTTTGTTATCAGACTCTGCAGCGATACGATCGAAGATATGAGAGAAAGAGTTGGGGATAATCCCTTTAGCTTCTGGAGGTTCTGAATACCCTTCCATAGTGTGAGATTTACCAGCTCCTGTTTGACCGTAAGCGAAGATCGTACCGTTGAAGCCATTCACGACAGACTCGACAATGTCTGTAGCTGCTTGAGCGTACACATCTTGTTGACTACTTTCAGGGGGAATTGCTGCATCAAAAGTGAATTTCTTGGGAGGTTCTCGGTCGTCTGCTTCTGGATTCGAGAGAGAGATTTCGCCTTGTGAAGGGTTGGCGTGGACGATGTAGAGACGTCCGTCTTGGACTTCCTTGGTGCTCAGGGGACGAATACGTACACAGACGCGAACACTCTCGCTCTTGCTGGCCATGGCTCAAGTGAAATTAGAGTTAGGAAAGGGGAGGATCCGTCGCTTCAAGACGAGAGGTGAAGGCGTTTGAAACGGACAGCGAAAGACGAAAGATTGAAAGTTGTGAACGGTTAGATAGATACCTTTAGAAAGCCTCATGGATGGCTAAATACGAGTAGATACATTCTACGCTGTGTGGACCCTTTGCTGAGCTTTTCTAGACTGAAGTAGATGACTGAGTCATCTACATGTGCCACGTCTGTTCCGCTAGAGATTTTCGGTGCTTCTTCCTGTCATTATATGAGATAGATGGTTATCTTGTCGCTTAGGCGTCGATGGGGAAGCAATCGTATTCTGTATACTAGTAAGCAGGTCAAATAGGAAGCATCTGTGAATTCCGTGGCGGGAGAAATGAAGCCATCTGTGGATGTGCGACTTGCTACATGACGTTGAAGTGACCAAAAGACTTGTTGAAGTAGTATTTCATGTACACCACATATGGATACATTATGCTCCGAAAAAAATAGGATCCTGAATGTGTTGAATAATACGGTACCGTTCTATTTGTGTTAAGTACGCTTCTGTATCACCACAGGCAACTCTGGATAGGAAGTGTTATTGTCGACGTGGGCTGCTCTCTACTCTGTACTCGGTGTAGGTTGCTAATGGCTCCCGATCAGAAGCGTAGGCTGGGACACTTTGCAATCGCAAGTCGTACAATTCTATATTTGATTTTGCTCACAGTAACCTGAACACAACAAAAAGTAGAATTAATATAGTTTTCTCCATTGAAACCTAATTAAATTATCATTTTTCAGGATGTAAATTTTACATATATTTTTGGTGACGACCGGCAGCGAAGGGTTCACCATTATCCCCTTCCAGATGATTTATCGCGGCTGCGAGCGACACAAAACTGCGTACTGGACACGTCCTTAGCTTTCCTCATTCTAACGGAGTCTCCACCGCGTCTTTCCTCAGGTGTGAAGGAAGCTTTCTATTCAATTGTCTGCCGTTATTCTGAGCTGCTCTCGACTTCCAAAAAAATATAGCCGAAACTCGACAGTCATCTCGTCGCCAGCTTGAAGTTATGACCAGATCGAGACATCAAGCGTGGCCACTCGTCCGTGTTTTTGCCAGCGAGAGTACGACAAGGGGTTCACCGCAAGAGGACAACGTCCTATCCTCGTTTATATCTTCGAGTCTCCAGCCGGCACCGCGTCATTCCTGGCCAGTTAGGCCAGTTCCGTTTTGCAGCAGCCGTGCAGCTCTCTCTGCATTGAGGCCAGCGATACCCAAGCCCCGTCCGGCCAGTTTACCCAACTCTATCTATACCACCATCACTATCAACTGCCATTCCAGCAAAACTAACCACAACAGAGTAAGTGCTTTTAACGTCCAAATTAGAGCTAAGAACCTAATTTAAAAGCACCAGCTCAAAAGATTGCCAGAACTGCGCTCGTCAACTGGCCACCGTAGACAGGGCAGGATCCCTCAGTACGGCATAGTGAAACGTAGTGGGTGCGAAACGACCGCGTATTGGCCATAAATAGCAGTTTCCTACTTCTTCATTGGTCAACGTGAAACAGATGACGGTAACGTCAAGAACAGTGACAGAGGAAGTTCCCGCTTTACTATCAGCTCCAAGCAATACTGGCAAAATGCTATACATGTAATACATGTAGTAATAACCTTTTTAAACCGAGGTGCAGCTCACCTCCCATAATGGCAGCGAAAAGTCCATAAACGTCGCCCTCTCCCTCCATGTATCCGCTCAAAGGGATCAGTGCTGCAACGACTCGCCATAGTCGGCTATGCACTGAAATGCTTTCAGACCGCGTACTGAAACCAAGCTCCAAAAACCAGGCCCAAAAATCAATCCCATACAACAAACACTGAGCTGGCGTAAGCTTCAAAACCCCATCACATCGCATTTTCGCACTTCCCAATTAGCACTCAAGCCCATACATACTCATGCAGCTCCAGCTTGTGGCGGGCGATGAGCTTGAGCTCCCAGCTAAGCGGCCGCGTGGCTTTGAGTCGGCTGGTAGCGTACTTAACGCTCCGCGCCGTGCCGAACTCTCGCGCCAGCGACACCGCGTGGAATTTGAGCACGAAAGCATCGAGTTACGGCGCGCTTTCCGTACAGCTCCAGAGCCCGTGACGCTCGAGTCTCCTCCGCGTCAATTAAGCTCCAGTCCGAGCTCCATCTTACGCGTACGAGCTACGTCTCAAGTAAGTAGCGAAGACAGTCAGAATAAAGATAAACTACGTACAAAGAAGAAAGTGTCGTTCATGCAGACGGAGCCAGAGCAGGAGCTGGAACAGAGCAGAAACAACAGTCAGTGCAGTTGCCAGAGTCTTCAAAAGAAAGAGGAGAAGAAGATGGCGTCTCCTATCCACGCCGCTTGTCGACGAGCTGAGCTACAGACTGTGAAGCATTTACTGAGCTTCTATTTTGGTGCTGACCTGATTAAACTCGTGAATTCCAGCTGTGCGTGTGGCCGGACACCGCTTGAAGTAGCGTGTGAAGCGGGTGAGTTGAAGATTGTCAAGTTGTTACTTAAGCGCCACGCAGACCCGAACGGAGCAGGGAGCGTCACACCAGGAGAGACGCAGAGTCTTAGTAACCATATTCGCAGTCATAGAAGACGCAGTGTGGAGCGGAAGCGAAAGCAACGGACGTGTCTAGAAATCGCCTGTAAGAAACGGAAAACGGACATTTTGGAGCTCTTGATGCAGTACGGCGCACGGATCGATGAGGAAGCGTTAGTGACGGCTGCGAGTCGTGGATATGACGATGTGGTACGGACTTTAGTAGCGTTTGCGACTGCAGATGCTAAGAAGAAGACGAGTCCTGTCCATCAACTTTTTCATAAGAAAGGAGCAGAGGCAAATGAACGGCTTTATGTTCCTCTCATCTCGAGTTCTGCCTTACTGAAGGCTTGTTCAGCAGCAGCAGAACACACAGAATTGATCCGCGTACTACTTGGAGACAATAAGAGCGCCACTTCTCGACAGAATATCGTACAGTGTGCGTTTGACGCTGTGAATCTACCGGATTATCGGTTATTGAAGTGTTTGGCTATGAATTATGGTACACAAGTGCTACTGGATGCGCGTGACAAGACGTCACAGAGTTCGCTGCTGCATGCGGCTGTGAAGAACGGTAGTGCTAAGACAGTGTTGCTGCTAATTAAGATGGGCGCAGATGTACGCGCACAAGATGGTAGCGGTATCCCACCGTTGTATTTGGCTTGCGCGCGTGGACAGGAGGTTGTGGTACAAGCTCTTTTAGAAAAAGGGGCAAAATGCACTGCTGTTGGTCCGAGTGGTGAGACGCCGTTGCATATTGCAGCGCAGGAGAACCAGCTCGCGTGTGTGAAGCTGCTACTGGAAGTCGGGAATGTATCGGTGGATGATGTGACGCATGACCGCTGTACGGCACTTCATCTAGCTTCTCAACGTGGTAACACGGCCGTGGCTGCGTGTTTATTAGATCATGGAGCTGACGTGGATGCTTTGACTGTTGGTAATGAGTCAGCGCTGCTTAAAGCGAGTCGGATGAGCCAATTCCAGACCGTCAAGTTGCTATTATCACGTAATGCCAGTACGCAGTGTGTGGAGCAGAAAGTAGCGGCAGTGAGTGGTGACTCGTTCGCGTCACCATCTTCGAACTCGTCAGGCTCGCAGATATCGCGCAGTCGTTCCTGGTCAGCTTCAGGTAACAATTCGCACCGCAAAAGCAGCAAAAGCAGTGAGAATATCTTCATTGCCAAGTCCAACACGCACACGTCACTAAAACATTGGCTACGCTCAGTGTTAAACAACTAAAGCTTTCTCTTATACGAACGGAGTATGGGAAAGCAGGTCAGACGCTGTATATTATATTCTAGATCCACTAATTTACCACAATTTTGATTATTATTATAGAATTTATTTAAATAAAAAAGACTACGGTGGATAACAGCGAGGATGAGAAGAGGATACATTGGGTATCTGCATGTATCCTGACTGTACCACTGAAACGTGGACAGGCGTACCGTATTAGAATTATTTTTCAGTGGTTATTTTATTAACGAGTAATAATGCATAGTATATTACGACTTTATCTTCAGTAAATACGTCAGCGGAAAGGGAAGCGGAACTTGTACCACTGAAACGTGGACAGGCGTACCGCATTTTATTAACGAGCAATAATGCATAGTATATTACGACTTTATCTTCAGTAAATACGTCAGCGGAAAGGGAAGCGGAACCCACAAGTATGCCGCCATCAAACCCATCGCAGCCAACGCCGAGCGATTTATACGAGTCGCGAAAAGAACGGATCTTTTCGGAAGCTCTGCAACAATTCACTGGTACTGAAGAGCAGTTTAATCAGGTGTTTCCGAAGTTCCGCCTCCCCAATAAGACCTTCTTCTCCAAGAGTGTCCAGTGCGGTCTTGAACTCACGCTCCACTAGTGGCTTGAACACACCTGCGTCTTTACTGACCTCGCAGTAGGTCGAGTATAGCTCGTCTACACTGAAGAGTGGGGTTGCATCGCTTCCATTGGATGCTGCACGGTTAGCGGTAACGATCAGCAACCGAGTTGAAGCGAAGAGAATCATCTGCAGGTTACGCGGCAGTGATCGAATCACTGACGCACTCTTGGACTCGAGAGCGTGCTTGATGATACGTAGCATGTCCGTAAGGGGAAGCGGACGCGATAACTCTTTGTCGTCTGATGGATTTTCCGAGTTCTCCTTGTCACTCTGGTCAAGTTTATGCTGCAGGATGCGACGACAGGTGTCCACCGCCAGTCGGATGTCTCCCGTAGTGGACGCGATCTTACGAGCCAGGAAGGAGATGCCATGTAGACTAACCATTTTCGGTGCTACAGCTTCACCACCGAGACGGTCGATCAGAATACGCTCGATGGTCTGGTGCTTGTAAGGCTCAAAGATAACAACTCGTGGAGAGCAGTCAGGAAGTCGCTGCTGGAGCATTGGCAAGTGTCGTTCAGTGAAGTCTACCTGATTGGCAATGCCGATAAGGATAAAGCTGTGTGAAGCCCGGTGAGCCAGCTCAAACAACCGGCACAGATCGTTCTCGATACCGTTTTTCTTGAGAAGAATGTCAATCTCGTCCAAGACGAGAATCATGGTCTTGGAAGATTTCAAGCTTCTTTTTGTTGCGCGCTCAATCGCTTCAAATGCTTCATTCCCGCTTGAAAACGTCTTCTTCGTCAGTGTCTCAGCTAGTGTACAGAACAGTTTCGACGAATTGGCAAGTGCCATCGCATTAACATGAGCGCGGATGGGCTCCTTGTCACCTTTTTCTGGGCAGCATTCCTGTTATCAAAACAGAGAGGAGTTAGTTTCTCGGAAGTGAGTCAATACAATGCGAAGCACAGTCTTACCTGATACAGCGCATTGATGTCGGCCTGCGTTGCCTTCAGCAACGCCGTCTTGCCGCAGCCAGGAGCTCCAGAAATGTACAAACTTGTATTTTCCTTCTCAAGGAAACAGTCGCTAAAGAACTCGCGAATATCGCCAAATTCTTTCTCGCGGTGACGGAAGTTAACTGGGATATAAGCCGACGTGAGCTTCTCGATCGCACTTAAAAGCGTGTTCTGAGGGGTAGTCTCCTTCACAGGCTCCTCGTTACAGTTGGTAGCTGCAGCTGAAGGCTTCAGACCCTTCTCCTTCTGCATTGCATGGGGCGACGGTGTGAAGCTGTTGGCGAGATTGCGCAGTGGACGTCCGTTTCCGTGGTTCTCTTTGCCTTTCACTCCTGAAGCGTCCGGGGAAATAGTCTCGCTCATTTCTTCATCGTCATCACTTAGGTCTGCCGTTGCCAGTCGTTTAAAAGTAGGAGTGCGGAAGACTGATCCATCCTTCGACTTCTTGGAACTGTGCTGTGGGGCCGGGGTAGTCTCAACGCGTTTCCGTTTTTGCACTGGTGTGGCCGTCTCGATGTCGCTGTCAACCAGATCGTCGTCGCTAGAAGCCATTGCAGCTTCAGCACGTACACGCGCTGCAGTCTTATCCCATAAGCCACTTTTTTTCAAGTACTCGATCAGCACTTCTCTATTGACGAAGTAGTCGACTCCTGCTTCGCCGTCCTTTACGGTATCGCAGTGAGGCATGAAGTAGTCATAGTCCATAGCACCAGGACGATAATGCCAACCTTCCTCGGACAAGACTCGCCAAATCTCACCATACTTGACCTCATCTAGGGTTGTTTGAGATGACAAACCGGCCTTACGAACCACTGACTTGGATCGCGTACGTCGGAAGCGACTGACCGATTTCGAGCGGCCACGCTCAGGCTTCTTTGGCATCAGCGTCGGCTTCTGCTTCGGCGCGGATTTCTGCGCAGGAGCTTCGTCGATTTCGCTCTCACTCTCGCTTTCGCTGTCCATCGTGAAGCGTTTAATATGGTCTTCTTCCAGCTTCTGGTAAATGTGTTCGTATAGTCCACCTTTCTCGAGATACGTCTCAAGCTCTTCACGCCCACGGAAGTAATCTTCTTTCGGTTTAAGCGATTTCTGGTTCTTCGCCTTGCAGTAAGGCTGGTAGTAAAGCCATTGTAGACCACCCATCTTCCAGTACCATCCTCGGCTTTTCAGCTCGTTTTCGAGCTTCCCGAAGGCCATCTTAAACGGAGGAATAGCCTGAGTCGGCTTTGTCCGCTTCTTCTGGACCTGCGTAGCCGGTTTGGCCGGTGCCTTCACAACTGGTTTTGTCGGAGCTATCGGTGCTGGTTTGGCAGGCTTCGCCTTCGACACACTTTTGCTAACCCTTGCTGGGGCCTTTTTACTAGCAGCAGCAATAGGTTTCTTGGAAGGCTCAGCATGTACGATCTCTTCCTCAGACTCTTGATTGTCTTCTTCATCGTCGCTCTCCTCCTCCGTGGAAGCTTCGCTGGAATCATCAGCGGCTTGACTCAACTCACTATCAGAGCTTCTTCATCACCGCTCTCCTCCTCCGTGGAAGCTTCGCTGGAATCATCAGCGGCTTGACTCAACTCACTATCAGAGACTTGACTCAACTCTTCTTCTTCTTCCGATTCGGAATGTTCAGGCTCCTCCATTTCAACGTCAGAATCAGCAGCACTAGACGCAGTATCTCTTATCACATCCTTCTTGGTGCTCTCAATGCTAGACCCGATAAATCCGCACTCCTCCAAGTATTTGGCCACAGCTTGGGCCTTCGAGCGTAAGACAGTCACGTTGGGTACCCACTGGTCGAAGGGCAAGTCCGTCTTCTTGTAAAAAGTCTCAGTGTTGGTCGACATGGTTTCCCATCCACTGCAAGCCGCCATAGGCCATATAAAATCAGTCAGATCGGTAAACTCATCGCTATTGTCTGCAATAGCTGTGGACTTGACCCAGTCGCTCAGATAGCACGCGCAAGCCTTCTCGAGCGAGTCGAAGAGGTTGACATTTGGGATAAAGTCGAAGAAGCTTGTGCCCGGCATCTTGTACAGCACTTGTCCATCTCCTTGTGTCATGGTCTCCCACCCTGTCTCGAGCATTTGTTGCCAGCACTTGGCCAGCATCGTACCTGTCCGTCTCCTTGTGTCATGGTCTCCCACCCTGTCTCGAGCATTTGTTGCCAGCACTTGGCCAGCATCGCGGTCATGTTCGGCTTCTTGAGAAGCTTAGCCACATCGGTCGAGTCCGTGCGCTTCTGCTGAGTTTGTGACGCCTTTTTGGCGCCTGTTTCCACCCCCTTAACGGGGGAGACGACGATTTCTCTGGCGACGACGGCTTTTCCCGTTTCATGCGACTTCTTGGCCATCATCAGCAGCGTCACGAAAAGCTCCTTGGCCTGTGTGTCTGAGCGCACGTCACGCGCATACGTCTCGGCCTCTTCACACGCGCGCAGAAAGCAGGCGTTGTGCCATGCGCGCGCGACCACGTCCTCGGCCACCTGGTGAGCATCGCAGAGCTCAGCGAAGGCGTCGGCGCCGTCCCAGGGCGATAACGTCAAGTCGTCCGCATGAGCCACGCATAGCTGCAGGTTGGGTGCAGAGCCATAGCTCGCGACATGGCAGGCGCGCGGTCCCACGCCAAAGAAGTAGAGCACGCGGTCCTCGCGGTCCAGCGCCGGCTTGGTGGCTCGCAACGCCGACACATCGTGAGTGAGCGCGCAGGCGGCCGAGTAGCTCGTGTACACGCAGGCAGGCCAGAAGACCTGCATGCTACGCAGCTTAACCCAGCACAGTGCGGACTCGGAAGAAGCCATGAGAGCAGAGTGATGGTCTGCGGGCTTGTCTTGAAATGCCGGTGTGGGTAGGCGGGATCGTTTGAAATCTTGGCGGGAAAACGGTGTGGTGTGGTGTACATATCTAGTGTAATACACACTAAATCGTACTTAACGAGGCATTGGAATAGGCATCCCCGAAAATAGCGCATCAAAGGCGGCAAAGTCGGACAAAAGCGATGGACGCCCTGGACCTGCTCACAAGCGACTTCCGTGCTGTTTATCCAGAGTCGCCACGTCAGACGCAGCAGACAGAGCAGGAGGAGAAGCACGAAGACAACCCAAGCAGCAGCTCCGACACCAGCTCGGACGACGAACCGGAGCGGGACATGGATTTCCCTTCCACGCAGTTGTTGGTGCAAGAGCCTCAAGACGACAAAATGGGGGATAAAACGTCGGTAGTCGCTCCTAAATCTCCTCAAAGCCCTACATCTATTCAGTCGCCCGTTAAACCCCGCAACTCTCCAGTCAAGATGAAGTCTCCAGTCAAAATGAAGTCTCCAGTTAAGATGAAGTCTCCGGTTCAGGTTGCTCGTTCGCCCGTTAAGATGCGTTCCCCAGTAAAAATTGTCCGCTCACCTGTTAAAATGGCAGCGAAACCTCCTGTTGTGCCGTCTCCAGTTGTCGCGAAGCAGCCAGTGGAGAAGAAAAAGGAGGAGGACGAGACACCGGAGGAGTTTCGTATGAAGGGACCAGGAGGAAAGTTTACGAAGGTTTTTCCCTCGGTAGCTAAGCTAGTGGAGAGCGGAGGGTGGCAGATTGCTGAGGGTCATAACACGCTCTTCTGTGCCATGCCTGGCGTGCAGTTTTTCAACTTTAAGCCAAACATCAACGTGTTTGACTCGAAGGTAAAAGCGTGTTGGAAGTTCATCCAGATCGCTGGTGAGAAGAAGAACGATTCAGAAGACGAGAGTCTCTGGGATATGCTCTGGTCCATTGCGGAGAAGGAGTTTGGCTGGTTCACGATGATGTGCGGACCCGAGACGTGGTTCGTTAAGCCCGACACGAAGTTTGAGAATTTTCGACCCAATGAGACCATTTTTCAGACCAAGAAACGTGCTGTACTCAAGTGTTTGGCGGTTGAGGTGGGCGACATTGAGTTAGGAGACTCAGCCGAAGGCCATCAGGTCATCGCCTTTGCTCCGCGTGAGGCGCCAACGCTTGCGCCTGCTCCAAAGAAGGCCAAAACGGCTTTATTCAAGACCCCGTCACCTGCTGTAAAGACTGTAAAGCGTCCTACTTCGACTTCGAGCAAGTTCGTGACACCTGCGAAGTCTCCTGGATCTGCTGTTGCTAGTGTCAAGCGTACACTTACGTCATCCACGACAAAAGTGAGCTCCAGGAACGCAGCCAAGAAGAAAACAACAGGAGGAAAAGCTTCTGCGAAGAAGAAAGCACCAAGTAAAAAGAAGAAGAAACCTATCTCCGATACAGCGTCAGATGTGAGCAAAGGAGATGAGTTTAACTTTACCCCGCCCGAGTTCCGATGCTCCTTTGGAATTGTGTACGCGAGACTTCAGGACGAAGGCTGGCACCACAAGAGCGGCGTGTTTGAATACGACTACTTCTCGCCCACATACACGGAAGCAACCCAGGAGGTGGGTCTTAATTACTTCCACTCCCAGGGGATGCTCGAGGAGTTCCTCAAGTCGAGCGGTCTGTGGCGGCGTATTGAAGGCGAACTGCGAGAAGAGCACGACCAAGTGGTGAATGAAGAGCGTGAAAAGGCTCTGGACCGACACCATCAGCGACTGGAGCAGCAAGCTGAGCGGAAGCGCAATCTCGCACTCTATGGGGTTCCTACTTTGAACAAAGCCCCTGCTGCTCCCAAAACGAAGAAAGCCAAGAAAGCTGCGGCGAAAAAGGTCGTTTCGAACCACGTAGCTCATAGTTTGTATGAAGCTGAAGTGGAAGCTGCGCAGGCTGCTGAAGCGGAGGAGGCGAGGATGTCCAGAATGCCCAAGTTGAAATTTGGTACAGTTTTGAAGAAGTTGGTCGGACGCGGGTGGTACTATCGACCTGGACGTTTCGAGTATGATTACTTTAAACCCAGCGCCGACCCACGGACTGCTGTGGCAGGTGAAGATCGTTTTGAAAGTACGACAGCTCTGGAAGTTTACTTGAAGACGACTGGACTTTGGGAAGAAATTGCCGAGGAAGTGGCACACGACGAGCTCTCGAAACATGACAACCACAGTTCTCCTTTGAGTGAGGAAGCGACTGAGCGACCAGCAAAACGCAGCAAGCTGGAATCTCCTCCTCCGGCATCTGCACAGTCGCCAAAAACCACAGCAACTGTCGGCAAGGACGACGTGAAGGCGATCACTAACGACATTTGGGCCAACTCCCACGAGTTTGAATTTAACGAGTGAACTCGAACGACCAGAGATCAGGGGGTTAAGGAATCGGTAGACAGAGGCATGCACATAATCCATCGACTTTGCTAGATTGCAGGGATACATTTGAGGTTAGTGGGGCTAATAGAAGTAGCCAGCACCTCCATGAATATATTACAGAACTCCCTTCAGCGATGCGCCAGCACGGCGATTGATGTTTTGACGCTCCGCTTCAATGCGGTTAATATTCTGCTTAAGCTCCTATAATCACAAGAGCAAACAGCTTCAATACTAAGCGTATACGGTACATGTTAGAGCAAGGAATTACCGCAATATCCTCTGGCGTGGCGTCCTTCGTGGGTGTTGCAGTGAGGTTCGACATATCAGCGTCTGCCATCTATACAACGTAGTAATAAAACAGTTAAGGAACTGCCTCCATTATCTGGTACATGTAGCAGGCGACGTACCCTGGAGCTCAGACGGTTGAGCATCTCAACGATCCGATCCTTGTCCGCTACAATCCATCATCAGTCAGTTTCCAAGCTTATTACTATGCGAAGGCAAGAAGACACTTCACTCACTGTAAGCGTCTGCGGTGTCGTATGGACGCTCCTCCGACTGGTTCTCACTGTAACCCAATTTTACCTCGGTTAAAACGTCATTTTAACCCTTTACATGCAGTAAATCGCGCTGTAAAGACACCAATTTGAAGATGAAAGATAGAAGAACCTACATCTTGTCAAAGACCGAGTCCATGAGCTTCTTGAGCTTGTGAATGTCGTCCTGCATCTGCACATGCAGTAAATCGCGCTGTAAAGACACCAATTTGAAGATGAAAGATAGAAGAGCCTACATCTTGTCAAAGACCGAGTCCATGAGCTTCTTGAGCTTGTGAATGTCGTCCTGCATCTGCATGATCTGCTCCATCGCCGCCGATCAAATTATGAGGAAATCGAAAGTAGTGATAGTAAGTGGGTCTATTAAGTACCCGGGGTAAAAAAGTAACTACATGAAGTACCAAGTTAGTGCCCGGACATTCCTATCGAAAGACTTCCAGTCATTTTATGAGCACAAAAGACGAAATCGAAAGTAGTGATAGTAAGTGGGTCTATTAAGTAGCTCAAACAAACAAACAAATGAAAAGTAACTACATGAAGTACCAAGTTAGTGCCCGGACATTCCTATCGAAAGACTTCCAGTCATGTCGTCTCCAGAGGCTGCGACGGGCAGCAGCAGCAGCAGCGAAGATGAGTTCGACCTCGGAGGTTCCTCCCTCAAGTCTAGCGGTGCTGACGCTAGTCCAACGAGCAAGCCGGCGGACCCGGACAAGCTCTTCAGCGACGACAGCGAGGAGGAAAATGACAACAAAGAGGGAGATGACAAGAAAGGGGTCGAGTCCCCCAAAAAAGAAGAGAAAGATAAGGAGATGGAGGACCTGTTTGGTTCCGACTATGACTCAGAAGAGGAAGAGTTCAAGGCCTCGTACGTACAGATAAATTATATTCTTTTCTAGAGGTATTATATTCTAAATTTGTGAATTATGACTATTCAGAGGTGTGAAGGAATCTCCTGCTAGAGACGGTGGACGTAGCAATGAAGACCTTTTCGGTGATGAAGTGGGGGACCGCAATGCTGCAACAGGAGGTGATGGGGATAACAGTTATTCAGACAACATGTGGCTACCTAAGACCCCCAAAGCCCCTAAGACTGCCAAGTACTTTATGTGTAAGATGCCCAACATCTTACGTCTCTTGCCAGAGCCTTACACTAAGGAAGGTATTCGAGCGGAGATGGCCAATCCATCCGACGAGATGTTGTACCGCAATTACGTGCGTTGGCGCTACAAACGCGACCCAGCAACAGGCCGCGTGCTGCTGGATGACAAGACGAAGCTCCCGCAACGAGAATCCAATGCTAAGCTGGTGCAATGGGAGGACGGCACGTTCTCCATGTTTGTGGGTAAAGAGGCGCTGACGCTGTCGCGTCAGAAGCTCTCGAATTCGTTCTTATTTGTGAACGAGATGGCTAGTGACAGTCCGCAGTTTCAGGATAGTGACGATGTAGTGCCCGGTCAGGAGAGCGTCTTGGAGTGCCACGCGCGACTTAAGGAGAAGTTTACGATCCGGCCTATGACTACAGCTAGTAAGTCTCACAAGAGTCTCACGATGTCTATGCGCGCCAAGCATAACAAGAGCGTCCAGAAGCTGAAAGAATATATTTCCGAGATGGACGGGGAGCGCCAACAGGAGCAACGCGTCAAGATCACGGACGAGAAACTGCGGCTGCAGAACCGCAAGAAGGCGCGTCAGGGCTACGAGTACGACCGCGAGCGCTCGTCTCGCATGGATCCGCAATTCCTTGAAGATGGCTACGATGGTATGGATTATGACGACGATGAGCACGTTGGAGCTATTAAGGAGCAATTCGGCAAGCGCAAGAGCTCAGCAGTCAACCGGAAGCAGGGAGTCCGTCGCCCCGTGCCTGGTGGAGGCTTCGATGAGTACCGTAGCAGTCAGCGCCAACGCGAACTGGAGCGGGAGCGAGACGGAGACAGATCAGAGAGTGACAATGACGCTGCTCTGGATGAAGGCGAGGACGAAGAAGAAGAGGAGGAAATGGTTATCCATAGCCACAAGAAGAGACGCACTGTGGACGAAGAGGACTCGGAGTAAGCTGTAAGCACGGTAAGCTGTATGACAGTAAGTAAACCCCAGACTAGCTACCTTTTTAACCCTTGTTCTATGTAGTTCAATGCCTATGTATCTCGTTAGCTGTGACGAAGATGGTTGTGCTCTTGGATGAGCTGGACAATCTCAGTACTGCCACTTCCGTACGCTATTGACAACAGATTGGAGCCTGAGGCGTAGTCTTCCCATTGAAGATTAGCTCCATGGTTCAATAGTAATTGACTCACTTCTAGGTGACGATGTCCAACCGCAATAACTACAGCTGAAAAACCTCCGAGGTTTTGTAAATCGAGTTGAGCTTCAGCTTCCAGTAGCATTTGCACTATCTCACAATGTCCTTCATGAGCAGCACACATAAGAGCCGTCCATCCTTCATTATCTGTCGTGTTAACGAATGCTCCTGCAGTTAGAAGAGCCTTAACAACCCGAGGATATCCATTCTCTGCAGCAATTATTAGACCAGTAGCTCCAGTATAAACTTGAGTATCAACCTTCGCATTCCATTCCAGCAGCAGCAGAACAATCTCCACGTTGTCCCTGTACACGGCAGCAAGAAGTGGTGTCCACCCCGAATTGTCCGGTAAATCGATAACCGCACCGCTATTTAGGAGCAGATTTACGACTTCAAGGTGGTTATTAAGAGCTGCGATTCGAAGAGCTGTACCACCATTATGGTCCTGATTGTCAATGTTCGAACCCCAGTTTAGTAACAATTGAACGACTTCAACATGTCCGTATTGAGCAGCGAGAATGTGGTCGTTCAGGCCAAGTAAAGCTCCTCCATTTAAGAGCACTTGAACAATCTCCAAATGTCCAGCTTTCACTGCCATCTTCAGTGCCGTTGAACCATCAGAACGCTGTTTGTCAACGTCTGCTCCACGTTCTAGTAGCAGTACAAGGACGTTGCAATGTCCCTCTTGAGCAGCAATCATCAATGGCGTTCTTCCAGTCGAATCCCTTGTCTCGAGATTCGCTCCAGCATTTAAAAACAAGCTTAAAACTTCCTCTTGATTGTATTCGGCTGCAATAGAAAGCGCTGTCGCCCAATTGGATCCTTGTCTGTTAATCGCTACTTCTCGTTGCAGCTGAAGCTGTTCTCCTGAAGAAACCGATGGGCTTGTAGCTCGAACAAGCTCGTCTAAAATCACTTGAATCACTTGTATACGACCTCTTTGTGCTGCTCTCATTAACGGAGTCGAAGCGATTCCACTTGTAACATCCACATCAGCTCCAGCACGAAGAAGTGTACGTAGAACCTCCAGTTGTTCACTATCACAGGCCAACGTTAGAGCTGTGTCACCATTAAGACAGGCTCGGTTAACGTTCGCATTCCAGTGAATTAGCAGTTGAACAATGTCAACATGTCCTGCTCTCGCTGCAGTCATAAGTGGTGTACATCCTTCATCATCGGCCAAGTCAATGGACGCATCACTGCGCAAAAGATCTTGGACGATCACGAGCTCTCCATACTCACAAGCGAAGCGTAGAGCAGTCGCACCAGAACAATTTCGATAGTTAACGCTCGCCTTCCGATTCAGCAAGAGACTCACAATGTCCGGTCGTCCTCTCTGTACTGCAATCATTAATGGTGTTTGTCTAGTTCGGTCAGTGATGTTTACTGCTGCTCCACCGTCTAGTAGCACACGCACCACCGTATAATTTCCATAGAAAACAGCTAACTTTAACGCTGAAGTGCCATCTTCTCGACGCCAATTGACTGGAATATTCCTCTCTAGAAGCCGCTTCGTCATCTCAATCTGACCTTCTTGAGCTGTGAGTAGCAAAGGACTCACTCCTTTCATCTCCGCCAACTGCATCACTGCTTCTACATCTAAACTAGAGTCTGAATCAATGAAATGATCAACTCCATCATGTGCTTCTGGCTCCTGATTCGAGTCTTGAGTCTCATGTTTAACTTGCTTCGCTTTAAAAGTCTCATGTG
>JAIKVB010000694.1:0-20674 GCA_024679045.1 Phytophthora brassicae
CTGAGTGCGCGTCTTTCGCAGAATTCCCCGTCCCGAGGTTTCCGTGTAAACGGTGTTTCCAGTGTGGATATGGGAGGGTGTAACGGGGTCCAATCCCGTTAGTTGTATTGTGGCCAAACTTGGTGTGTGTGTACACATTGAGGTTTTAACCCATCAGGTGAAACACCTCAAGAGGGGCTATTCTGTAATTATGGGATATATATCTTTCTCCCTAAGTACGGTTCGTACTTATGAGAGTCACAAGTCTTCTCCTCCACTCGTTGTTGATTGGTGCTTATAAAGAGTGCACTATCTAGACAGTTTTACAGTAGTTTCTTTTATAACAACTGAAAAAATATACTCAGTTTAAATCTAACCTACAAGTGAGCAAGTTAATTGGGAGGGCTTCCTAATTAGCTATAAGAAAGCGGGGCTTTCTTCGGCTATCTTCAGACAGAGACGCAGGGCGTCTGTCAAGGTTAGAAGCAACGCTTCCTCAAGCTAAGGTGCGTGTGACCCCCGTCACAATTCAACACCTCCGTGGGAGTACGAGAAGGAAGGTGAGGAACTCCTGCCTTGATCGAACCATTTTCCTGGAAACCGGGTGGAGGACGCGTACGTGTCGAACTCGGCGTCGACGTGGACAGCGGCGAATACGTGTCGCTAAGGATCGGAGAAGAGTCCGGAGATTTATCTCCTTGTTGCTAGCGAGCCGGGAGCGACGGTGGAGAACTAGATACCAGATCAATCACAACTGGGCTAGCCGGAGAAGACTCAACGGGATGATTTTTGGGGTCTTGAGTAACTCGGCGAGTAGGGGACGACTCAGCGGATGGTGGTTCTTCTCGGCGAGGCGTACGAAGAATGGAGCGAGGACTCGGCTGAGTCGGAACTAACTCACGAGGTGATCGAGTGCGCGGATCTTGAGGCTTGTGTGCGTTCTCCAAGAACTCATCCAAGTCATCGGGATGAGTGAGAGGTGTATTTGGGAAGCGAGGGACAGCAGCCACGGTAATCACTGGAGCCAAGAGAGTGTTATGACCAGGCACATGAGCCATAATGACCCCTACCAAGGAAAGAAACGAGTGAAATCAGCTACAAGGCAATTGGGACGGAGTGAAACTATAGAAAACGCACCGAAGTAACTGGAGTCTCCACAGCTGACGTCATAGCAGTGTAAGCTAACGATGAAGGTGGAGTAGACGACTCGTTTATTGCCCCAAGGGAGGTCGAGGTAGCCGACTCAACTGTAAGAGCTGACTCGGTGTCGGCAAGAAGAGCCGTCACCGGAGGACGAACAGCCGCTGCAGTCTGAGCTGAGTCAAACGCGGAACTTCCAAAAGATTCGACGGTCACCGATGAATCATGGGCTAGGGCGGCCGACGCAGTCGCGAAAGCAGAGTCGAGCGGACATACTTCCTTGCTCTCTTCTTCCAGAAGAGGCATATCGGAGACCAAGCTCTCGACGCTAACATCAGCGGTCCCTGACATAAGAGGTTCGGTAACTGGGAGAAGCAAGTACAAGATTAGAGTGGTGAACAAAGAGGTCGTCGCGCGCAACAAACAAGGAATTACCAGCTTAAGTCTCGGGAGACAACTCAGCGAAAGGAGGAAACTGTTGGAGATGAGAGAAAAATTGCTGACTTGAAAGAAGACGACCAGCCAGTTGGGTTTTAACATTCACCGGCTTGCTCATATCATAACCAGGGCAGTTATGGTGTAATGCTCGTCAAAATTGTGTACCAGTACCTGACCTGCAACAAATGGGTCGGATTACGGTACTTCGTGTAACAGGAGCCGACAACTGTACTCCTGAAATTCGAAGTCAGCTGACTAGAACTCAGCGGGTTCGGATCAAGTAAGAAGAACTCAGCGATTCAGAAGTCGGCCATCGAACTCAGCGGGATAGAGTCCGCTCGGACTCAGCGGATCGAAGTTAGCTGGAAGGAACTCGGCGGTTACACACAAGTCGATTATACGGAGCGATACAATGGGTAAAGGAAGTCAGCGGAAGCAGTAGGAGTTTTAGATATAGGAAGTTGAACGGGCGGTTGAGATCCGAAACCACTCCATTTTATTAGATATTAGTATAGGATATAGGAAACATTAGATAGAGCCTTTGTGGCTCTCGGATAAAAACAAAGAGATCAGAATCTTCTAAGTCCAAGAACAACGTACACTGTTCCGGTAAGTCCCTGCGTGGGCTGGATTATGTCTGCCGTTGATAATCGAGAGGCACAGCTTGTAAAGTATTAACTGGTAGCGCCAAGAAGATAAGTCGGCCCGGGAAAGGGTTTCTCGCTTTGTGCGCTTTCGCTTTGTGCGACTCAACAAACCCCGTCCAACTCGGCGGGTCAGTACACCGGACAGCCCGGGTACTGCTACTTCTAGCCGAGAAGCCTTTGCTCTCGGTGACCTGTAAAAGCGCTAACGCGCGTCGTTCAACTTTTGGTGGAGGGCACAGGGTTTATTTATAGAAGACAAGAGGCAGCAAGCTCAGCTGACCTCCGAAGATTTGACTGGCTTGGTTGCCTGGTCTCAGCGAAACCCAGAACACCACTGTCCTGGAAGGGCCGAACCGCTGGGGAAACTCAGCGCAGGCTACGACCGCCGACTTATCTCGGCGATTGTTGCGTGTGGTAATTAGGAATCCATATCTGACGAATTTATGTGCATTGCTATACCACAGTTGCAGCTGCCGTGATAGTGGGTACTGGCGGCGATCTAGGTACAGATCTCGTGCGAAGCACCGTATTGTTTGCTGGCGTACTCCTTGTTGTCGTCATTGTCTTCCTCCCGTTTATTCGTTATCTTCCAAAAGCGCCCCTGTATGACCACCATGTAATAGTTTGCGAGAACCCTCAGCCGGTGGGTTTGGTCGCCCAGTGCTGACTCAATCCAAAGTCCTATTGGCCGTCGGTTGACAAACAATTCAACCGCGCCGGTGTGTGCCTATAAGACAACACAACCTACTTTTTTACGTCTCTCCTTCTGTTTCTCGTCTCTTTTCGTCTGTTCGATCCTGTCTCATTCCTACTTCCTGCTTCGTTCGTCCGAGTTGTCGAGATTCGTTCACCTACGCCCACCTAGCCACAAGAGTGTACGCCTCAGACGCCTACCCCGTACGTGCAGCCGTCGACAGACTTGAGTAGTCCACAGACTACTCTCCGCTACCGTCCTTCGCTCAACTCGTCCGTCCTTCGCTCTCCGCTGGTTGTCCACAGATAGCCGTTCGTTCAATCAGGTCTCGAGTCAGTCGCTGCCCGTTCGCGCTTTTGTCGCTTTTGTTGTTCGTGTCTGAGGTTGACTCACTAGTGACTTCGAACGCAATTCTAGAAGTGAGAAGCCCTTCTAGCTCTCGATTCGGGGTTCCCAAGTTCATCTGGGTTCGTCTAGTGCGATCTTGGCCACTCATCAACGAGATCTTTCCATTTATGCTCCTTATGTCAGGCTCCCAGCCATCATTCTGTTCGTCCTTCTGGCTTCGCTACCTAGTACTGTAGGTGCATGTAGTTATGTACGCCTGTCGTCTACCCATCATTAATCGTACATGGTTGTGGTTCACGCTCCAACCTGTTATTAATACAATACTGTATGGCGGCCCGGTGTCGGTACACTTGGTGTTCCCGGCACTTCTCCCAAGCTGGGCCAGCGATTGCCATTGTAGCGCTGCACTTCATGGCCTTCACCAATGAGTATGCTTGTGTGGCGATATCCAAGGTGATGCTGCGCTCCAAATTCTGTGAAAACGTACGGCGGGCGACCTTGGTGAGTGTTGCATGGTCGAACGTTGCCAATACACTCTTATGGTTTCGCAAATAAACTACATGTAGTGCCTACTTCTTCCTTGTTTTGGGTGGTACGCTTCTCGTTGTATCTTATGATTCCTTTCGGTATAGCCATCCCCCCGCATTCTACATTGCTGAGCGACTTGTGCTTGGTACGCACCAGCGGAACCTCCAGCAGCGACGACATGGTCAGTTATGAGTTATGACCCTAGGCACACAAACATGAAGGTACAGCGCAGTTCAACGCGATCCATGGGCCAGTGATCTCGATGGCTAAAATCGATAAAGGCGCTGGGGACGGAATATGTTTACGTTTTTTTCGGCTATTTTTTAAGTAGTGTCATTTCGGATGCTACTTATATGTAATCGCGGATTAATTTTAAGTTGACGGATTAAATGTACGCCCACTCGGATTAATTGTATGTAAAGGAGGATTAATTGTAAGTTGTGGGGTCTTTTTATGCAATAGACCTAATCGAGTTTATATGCAAGGTTCTTCTGAGATTAGTGGTGATTATATAGTTTTTCTTGTTTTCTTTTCTAAGGGTGCAATCAATAATGCATTGAACGCAATTTCACGATTCACGCCGTTGTGAATCTAGATAGGTACAATGTTGTCCCCCATCTGGAAGGAGTAGTTGATGGCTTTCGCTAATTGTTCGACGTCCATCGGCCTTGCTTCATCCACACCCTCCTCCTCGATATCCCAGATCCCAGTACCGCTGACCACCCCTGCTAAACGGCGCTCTAATTATACCGATGAGGTTGAGTTGCGTATCTTCACCTTCCACGTCTGTTATAGCCACGGCACTCAACATACTCCAGTTAATCACACTAGCCGATTTTTCAACCAACCGTTTGATCAGAGCAGCGACTGTATACTGGGACTTTCGTGGGCCATCGCGGTCGAGACACCTTGTTTCTTCCGAGGACGTCCGGGCGGTTTTCGAGCTGATAGACGACGTAGCATCACACGTAGATCCAGTGAATCCACTAGATGTAGACACGCCAATACATGAGCGCAAAGTCAACCTGTCTAGTAGAAAGTTTTGCAGTCGAGCTTAAAATTTGATCGGATCGTCTTTATTTCTTCGATGCTCCACGAGGGACTGTCCCAATCGTGCTCAAAAGGGATTCGTTCGAGAACTTTGACAGCGTGAAGCGAAACATAGCGTAGCTGTATGTTTTCCACTCTTTCGTCGTGCATGGGCTTACCATTTCGAGAGGCTTCGTATGTATGAGGCCTTCTTCCATCAACTTTCAACCCGTTCAAGTTGTCATCGCGTACAACATAGTATTCGGCGTTGAAATAATACTCCTGAATGTTGCCAATAGCACGTCTTGACTTTCATCTATGGGTTGGATGGTGGTTGTCATCTTCGCAAAGATCCAGAGCAGCTTGGAGGTATTCAGCTCCAACTGGGCCCGAAGCAAATTGCCGAATAAATTCGGTGCCGATATCCTTAGCACATGCTACCAGAATGTCGGGCAGTGTTCCAGCTAGTACGTGGCCTCTAGCAGCGCGGATGTAGGTGGCTGCAACAGCTTTGATTACGAAGTTGCGGGATTCGAGAGGGTTTTGGTTTGGTACGACACCTGGCGTATCACTTGCGGTAGAGAATCATAAATACCAAGGTTCAGTCCAGTATTCGTCTGGAATCCATTGGGCGTATTCAGTTTCACCCAGCGTCGCCCAGTTCTCGCAAACAAGTTCTGACACAATTTCAAACTGCTCAGTTGATCGAGTACGCTGAGGTACTCCAGCTGTGGTTTAATAATTTCGAAATATCGTTCTCGTTCGACCAAAAGATGCATCTTCCCTCTCGCTTTGCGTAACAGATGTGGCCAACAATTCAGCAACTTGATGTCAGGCCATTCTTGACGAAATGCGTCGGCATTGGCTTGGAAATGGGTCATGGATCCCAATTGAAGATTGAGATCGCCCCCAAAGAACTTTGCTGCGTAGCTTGCAAATTGAGAAGAGCTGAGCATACGCCGTAGCGGTTTCGGTGCGAACAAACATGAACGCCATGGGATAGAACTTCTACTGGTACTTGTGGGACGCTGTATACCGCACTCCATACGTTCGGAATGACACAAGTGTTCACCCGCCAATGTGGAGCTTGTACGTTCCATCGGTTGCACCTAGTTGATCACATTTCTGACCAATCATCATACGTGGAGCAGTGCGAAACAAACGCCTCGAAGTGAATATGACGCCTATCGAAACATCACCACACTCCAACGTATCCGTGAAACAGCTCAACACCAACAAATCATTTGGTAGCTGAATGACTCCTTGCAAATTTGGCCTCCATACGCTGAACGAAGTTCATATACGTCTCCATATATATTAAATTACGAATCGAAAGAAAAACACGCTTCGAAAAATTACAGTGTATTTATCATCAGCTTAACTAATTGATGCTGAATAAACTTTTTAATGACAATTCATCCTGTAGAGAGATCGTCGTCTCGTTCTCTCTAAAACAAAAGTAATTTGTGTCCAGATAAAGCAAAATAAATTGAAATGAATTAATTGTACCGCATAACTCCTGTCCTAAGCGAACTCGTTTCCTAATCGAACTTTACTTTTATCCAATAGATACGAAGTATTATATCGAATGATGTGGCAAATCTTTTTGTTAAATCGCTTTAAAAGCGAGCTAAATACAGGCTACCCGTAGCCATTCCGAGCACTATGCCACTTGTGATTTTACGATGCCCCGACCTCGTACCACCGGCAATGGCAAGCAGCCCAAGAAATATGTTCGAATTGCAGTCGACTACACTCACAAGCGACATGCTCTTAGCCGCCTTGCTGCAGGAGCCACGGTTAGCGACTTTATCGATGAGTCGTATCCGTCCAATACTAAAGCTGACAGGATGAGGAAGCTGAAACAGATTCTAAGTAGAAGAAACAACATGGCTTCATACAGGACGTGTGTACCGAGCGAAAAGGACACCTATATAACTATCGGAAGAAAAGTGATGCAACGATCCTTGAACGTGGTGCTGAAGTCATGTGGCTGAATTCGTTGAGGAAGGAAGGCTTCCAGCGTCAGCTAAAACGCAGGAGCTGAGAGCACGGGGGGTAGCAGCGTAAATCTGCCGAGTTGTTTACGGCTTCTTACTCGTGGAGACGGCGCTTTATGCGTCGCCATAAGCTCTCAATTCGGGTTCGATTCCCGTCGTGTCCTCTTTTTATTTTAATTAAACCGGATTTTACCGGTACCGTGATTTTTGCAATTTTAAGTTCTACCTTCTAATTTGGCCATATTTTGTGACACGTTCTAACCCTTACCTCAAACTGTGAACAATGAAGTTCGCTTAGGACAGGAGTTATGCGGTAATGAAATTGAGTCAAGTTGAATTTCGTACATGATAAAAAATTATGCTCAGAAATAGCTGTCGACATTACAAATAAGGGTATTTCCCAAAATGTGGACCCTATCCGTGTGCGACACGGTAATGACCATGTTTTGTTTGACTTGACTTAATTAATCAGAGGGTATATGAGGTGGTACACCTCGGACCCTGGGAATGGTCACTCCTACTTACTTCGTTTTTGTATGGACCACATTCGTGATTTCTCCCAGTACGCGCCGCTTTCGCTGCTTGGGAGGTTGGAGCAAGGCTGCTTCCTGCTTGCCTCTCTTACGTGCTGCTCTGAGAGCTTCCTTCTCCATCTCAGCAGCACGTCGTCTCTCTTCTGTCAGCCGTTTCCCTGTCTCGCGCTTAGAAATGCTGCGAATTCGATGGGCCAGAGCATTTTCGGACCGCATCGCATGGCGCTCCCTTAACGCTCGTGTTGACTCCTTCTTCTTAGCTGCTTTCGCTTTTTCGGCTTCATCTCGCTTGAGTGCTCTGCGCCGACGATGAGATTCCTGGTCTTCAAGTCGCATGGCTTTCAGCTCTGCGTTTTTGCAAATCACTTCGTACATATCCGGGCTAGTGAGAAGCACCCCCTCAGTCATGCTTGGCGTAATGACTGTTCCGCGTAGTCTTGGCTGCTCGGTGGGTATTGCCACTGTCTTTGCATGAAAAGCAACGACGCTCAAAGCGTCGATGTCCAAGCCTTGCTGCCGAAGCTCCTCTTTGCGTTCGTCTGTAAGATTCAATTCCAGCCCCGAAGTTTCCAAAGCTGCGTCTGAGTCGGACATAGTGATATTCCTTCACTTCAAAATCAGCATGACCCACGCAATCCTGAGAATTCACGGAGAAATCCCTCGTACTTAACAGAGTTTTTGGGTGACCACAAATACGGTGCGACAATCTTTTTGTCGCTCACGGATAGGGGCGTCAATTTCCCAAAATGTGGACCCTTCCTAAATATGATATATTGTAAGGTGTTCCACATTATAAAGTTCAGGAACCCGGCTGCACGATGGCATTCACAGCAAATGCATCTCAGGCAGGCCACGCGTACTAGGCAGCATCCCTATTGAGCCTCAGAACACCAAGACCTGCTGCGCTCTTATACACTCAAATTCTGATGTTGCATTAGGAAAGTGAGTATCAAATGTCCAGGCGAATACAGCCAGGGGCGGATCTTCGTACAAGACGGGGGGCTCCGGCCCCCAGATTTTTCGCTTTGTAGAAATTGCACTAATGTTTCAGAACGGACCAGCGTTTGACTTGTCTATTGCCCCCCCCCAATTGTTTAAGGCTGGCTCCGCCCTTGAATACAGCCGTCGTAGTTGGGATCGACGGTCTCTTACGTTCTCGGGGGAGATTGATGTGTGGTTCCGACCCGTTCTTGGTGAATGCAGTTACATGGGCGTTTGTGTTCGCGTACTGTACCTGCCTAGATACCGTAGATGCATTTGCTGTGAATGCCATCGTGAAGGATGGCCCGAACCTTATAATGTGGAACACCTTACAATAGAGCATATTTAGGAAGGGTCCACATTTTGGGAAATTGACGCCCCTAGGGTCCACATTTTGGGAAATACCCTACAATTAATCCGGCAACTCAGAAAAAATACCCTGACTTGAAAAGTAGCCGGTAAATACATAAAAAGAAGTTTTTTCAAAGGCGCTCACGATGGGAAGCCGAAGGTGCTGAATACGGCGGGTCCAACTCAAGTTAGCATGTGTTACTTCGTATCGCTATCGCCGCGCTGCAGTCACTTGCTAAAGATCAATTCTCGGAGTGGCCCCAAAAACCAAAGTGTTATTACGGATATTACGCTGTACTACCGGGTAGTACTTCTGTAAGTATAGTAGGTACAGCCGCGTGCAAGTTGAAGTGCTATTTTCAGATCGCCATTTCCGCAATGGTGTCGCTCTTCCGTGTGGGCGATGCGGTAGAGCTGTGGCGTGTGCTGCTGCATCTGAGCGTCCTCGTGGCGTTCCTACTGCTATTTGAGCGTGCCCTTCATCATCTTGAAGGACGCGCCGCGGTCTCCACCAAATATCAGCAACTGCTGAGCAAAGCGTATCGTGAGCTCATGATCCTCGGACTCATCGGTCTTGGACTGAAACTGGCCAAGGAAGTGCCGAATGTGGACGGTGGAAGCGCCGCCATGACAGCCTTTCAGGTAGCTGACCTGACCATCTTCATCTTGGCACTCGCACTCATCCTACAGACCGTCTGCATCTTCCTCTTGTTGCGAAAACACAACATACGAGCGGATCGAGCTGAACTTCTTTCAACTGAGAACTTGGCGACAGCAGTGGCTTCACCTACTGGTAGAATGACACGAGATACGCAAGAACTGGTACATTTCCGCTTGCTGCGGCATTTGTTCCTCAGTCGCTTCGAGCTGCCTCAACTCTTCCCGTTTGCCAAGTACCTGCGGCAGGCGCAAAACAACCAGATCACACATATGACGGACGTGGGTGCACCCATGTGGGTGGTTTTACTGGTCGTGGCCTGGTGTCTGGAAGGAATCACTACGGCTCTAAGCCGTGGAGAGCCACAGCTTACAAGGCGCCGTAGTCTCGTGTTCGTACTGGTATTCTTTTCCTGGACGCTGTTGGCTTTACACGGTGTAGTACTTGTCTACTTCCGCTCGTGTGTCCAGCAATTGTTACGAGCTGCAGGATTATCAGGAGACCATTCTACCTTAGTCAGCTATCTCAGGTCAATTGCGCGTGAGGAGGCTCACGCATGGACGCAAGAAGATGCAGGTAGAGCACTTTTGACCATGCAGAAGGTGCAGGAACAACACGAGTTGCCACGGCAACCAAACTTACTCTTCTCAAAAGACACAAAGTATAGTCTGAAGTCTGAACTGAGCCCACCGATCGATATTCCCTGGTTTTCACGGAAGTCGTGGCATTTCATGGTGATGCTGCTGTTGATGCTCAACGGGTTTTACCTTGCATTGGTAGTGCAGTGCATCGCCTACCAGATAAACATCGTTTACGCAGATTCGGGGCTGTTCGAGGTGCTGGCTATTCCACTGCCACTAGTGTTAAATACCTTGTTCTTGCAGCCTCGGATATTTCGGAACTTCGTCCTCGTCAACAGCGTTTTTCGTGTGGATGGCACTACGCTGAGTGAGGTAGTGAGCCACTTTCGCGAAATCGTGGAGCTGCGCTCCGAGTTCGCTATCGTATTGTGGGAGAATATGCAAGCAAAGAAGCTCTCCATGAAGCAGCTACAGGCCGAACTTGAAACACATGATCCAAGTCACTCGGGGACGATTGAGATGGAGACTATGCGAGTGGTGCTGCGACTTTTTGGCTTGCGTTTGTCAAGTTTCCGGTTCAACAGCGTAGCGAGACTTTTATTTGGGCTGAAAGATATGAGAGTTGAGTACAACCAGCTACTAGCACTAATTGCTATAGCTCGGAGCGAGGTCCTCGTCGACTGCACAGGTACTTACGAAACCAGGCTGGTGCATCATCACCCCCTGCTCTTACAAAGTGTCATGAGCGATGAAGAGGAGGAAGGCATATGTACCGTTCGCGAGAACTCTTATTTTCCACCGCATCCTCTGCTTGGCACTTCGACGCCACCTTCTCCAGCAGCTTTTAGTGCTGGCACATCAGGTACAAAGACGTCAGATAGCACTTCGACGCCACCTTCTCCAGCAGCTTTTAGTGCTGGCACATCAGGTACAAAGACGTCAAACTCGCCCGATACGACCTCAGTTGAATCGAAACGTCAGCAAATTTCAAGGAATGAGTTCCAGTACACTCCGTGAACTTTTTCACATTGAAAGCGCCCCCCATGTAAAACTCGCCCGATACGACCTCAGTTGAATCGAAACGACAGCAAATTTCAAGGAATGAGTTCCAGTACACTCCGTGAACTTTTTCACATTGAAAGCGCCCCCGAACAACGCATGACTAACTCAGCAGTAGACAACAACTTTGGTCATGTGTAACTACATAGAAATAAACACATGTACTGTATCCAGTGAATTGGTTTATTAATACGCGCTCTCGTTTTCAAAAGAAGTCCTGTAGTTCTAATATACTTTACACTGCGCGAACGCCCTTTCTCGAACAGAATGGATATTAGAGTTCGCAGACGATATAGCCCGATGTTACACAATATACATCGCCTATTTCTTTTTAGTTGTAACATACCTCACCCTTGGTACTCTGGGGCGCAGAACGGTTTGCGTTCACTGTCGGACGGCGCAAACAGTTCCTTTTCGGCCAACTAAGTGACGAGTAGCGCTGGAACTTTTTCGTAGAGAGGGACGCGATTCCAGCAGCTCATTAGGTAGAACACAATAGGCAGGACAATGCAGCTCATGGTAATCGCTGAGGGTCACTCAGATACCGTAGTGTCGAGCTAGGCGCGTACGCGTATTTCACGTCCAAGCGCATCCGTCAGTGGTTCCTCGCAAACCCAAGCCACCCCCTCCTAAGGAGCGACTGAGCCAGAGACAACAAGGGGACGAAAAGCAAGACGAGGGAGAGGATTACGAGGTGCTGGAGTTGTCATCGCTGTCTAGATATTGAGGATCGACGTGAAACCAAACCATTCACTTTCGCAGCAGGATCCTTTTATTATTGCCTGATGGCATCTTGAATGCGTAACGATCGCGCTTTTATACTACATTGTTAGAACCAAAATCTTGTCAAGGCATGTCCCGCAGGTGTACCTCTCCATTTGGAACCTGAAGCTTGAACACAAAATGCCAGATTGAACCACAAAGATTTGGAATGTATTGTTACGCGACTGTATTTATGGCTGTAATTGTACCCGAAACATAAATCTACAACTCGTGCTCAGCCGTGTAGTTGTAGTAGACTTGGTTCTCAAACTCTGTGTCGCAGAATGGGAACGCTTTTTCAACGTCCGACGGGAAGAACAGCTCCTTGCCAGTCGTGTACGTCACGTAGCACCCGAGCACGGCGCACACTACCACAACGATCACAGCGGGGATCTTCTCGTACAACGGGGTGCTTTTCCACGCCTTGATGAGGTAGAAAATGATTGGCAGCAAAATGCAGTTTGTCGTGATGCATGACGCACCCACGAAGTCGGCAAATTCCGAGAAGTGATCTTGGAAAATGATCGAAAGCACGACCAAGATGCCGACGATGACGACGCGCAGCGTGACATACTTGATTGTGTTCATTCCACCAGTGTACTCTGCCAACTCAGCCTCAACTTCTTCCTTCTGTGCGCGATCGCTATCGGCTACCGAAACAAACGACATCTTGGAACTGCGGCGCGGCTCCGACTGGATAATTGCAGGCGTTGCCGACTCGGCGTAGCTAACACCGGCCTCCATGTCCAGAGGTGCCTTCTTGTGCATGCCCAACGCAATAGTTTCAGCCATGAAGAAAGCTGGGTTGACCAACACGGCGAACGCGATCGTGATGTGCATCTGCATGAAAAGATAGGCTAGCACCACTGCACCCCAGCTCGGCTTAAATCCCAGACCTGTCAGTCCCGTGACCGGGTCCGGGTAGATCGAGAATAGCAGGTTGCCCGAGATCTGGCAGCCCACGGCCGAGTATGCCGTAGTGGCCAGGATGAGGAAGAGAACCGAAATGATGCTCACGGTGACGAGAACAACGCGTGGCATCCGAGCCGGGTCGCTGTGCTGGCGCTGCAAGTCCGGCAGCACGATACCAGCACCGTATGCCAGCGCCAAGTTGCCAAAGCAGCCCAGTACTTGCGAGATTTTGAGGTCACACTTGCGATACTTTGAGGTCGGGTGCAGGTATACTCGGGTGGCCACGCATGCCGTGCATGACGACAGCTACACCGATCACATCGGTAATAATCGTTCCTAAGCACCCAGCGAAGGCGAGACCGGATCCTTCCTTGAGCGTTGGGACGAGACACACGGGTAACACCATGAGAGCCATGAGGATAATCCACACAGTAGGAGTGAAGGCATCTGGGAACAGACCGTCGAGCAGCGAGCCGCCCAACACCAAGAAGACGCACGGAATCAACAGACACGAGGCCATTTGGGAGACGACGCAGAGGAAGCGACCAGTCTTTCCCATGCACCACTCGCCGAGGTCGCCGAACGTCTTGACCGACTTGGGAGCGAGCAGAAGGACCCGAGACAGCTTGACGGCTGCGTAGATGTTGGCGAAGGCCATGAAGGCCATGGCGACGAGTGCGAGGAAGGGCCCAGCGCGCGAGAAGTTACCTGGCATGCCCAGCGTGCCGATGCCATACATGGCGCAGAAGAGGTTGAAGGACGTCTTGGCATCCTCCGCGGTGAAGAACGGCATCGTGAGCGGTGGAGAAAGCGACTTGAGCCAGACGAGGCAAAATGAGGAATGCGAAGTCTGAGTTGTGAGCATGGCCAGCAGCCTACATGTTGTACTTTAATACATGTATTAAAATACATGTAGCAAATATATTACAGTAGAGGTTGTAGGAAGTTTCAACTCATCTTCAGCGATGAGAGAGCTCCACATCCACGTCAATTCATCAGGTGATCCAAACCACCTGCTGAACTGGGCACTGCCTCGGTTCTTACGATGAGAACCAAAATCTTCGATTACAGTACATGGTACACATTGCATGTTGGTACAGAACTGATACGTACCGGTACGAGCACTTGTACCGGTACATGAAGCTCAGTCGGTTTTGGTGTTGATTCAACACTGTTGACAGAGTCCCGCGGGTCAGTGTCACGCCCGTAACTCAGCGGGTGCTGCTGGCACTGCCAGTGGCAGGTTCGATCCGGAGCGGTACACATACCAACGGTATCAACTTTATGATGAAGTCTTCATCGCGCAGCCTGCGGGATCTTTTGCAGCCAGAACCATGTCCGCTACTGGTACACTGTACTAGTACAGTACTACCGGTAGTACTGTGTATTAATACCGGTATTGCAGCCTGACTTAAAGCAAGTGAACCCATCTCCTATTTTTTGGTACGGCTCTTTTTCGGAGGTCGACATAGCCGCGTTCGTCTTAGAGAACTGAGCTCCGTATCTCTATGAGTTCGAGCCGAGACCGTTCTTTCTCCAGACCTTCAAGTTGAACATGACACGTAGCGATGCCTGTTTCATTAGAGCTTGCCTCAAGAAGCATTTTACAGTCACTATGCCAATTTCTTTTACTTTTGACGTTTCTGAACTTGGAGCATCGCGTTCTGGTGCTTTGGCTTGGGTTTGTCTCGTGTCCGGTGTCGTGGCTGAAGATTGTCGGCCTGACTTTTAAGTTGACATTCAACGACCTTTGAAGGTGATGCGCCGGATGGCAACTTCGAGATCTGGTTTGGGCTGGGGTTCACGGCTGTTTTGCAACTACAAAAAGCATCCGTGTTGTCAGTACATGTACGGGAATGCTCTCTGCAACACATGCACGTAGACCAACACACCAAGCACTTCACGCCCGCAGCCTGCGAGCGTGAAGTGGCACGACACATGTTGTCAGCGGCTGCCCTCGGTGATAGAAGAGACCGGCTAGACGTTGAAGTGCACAGCCAGCATGGTGTGAAGTCTTCATTGCAACTCTATACAAGACTATACCGATAACTCGACGGTCATTGGAGCTATGATCTCCCTTGGTTGGAAGAGCGCTTTACACTCTCCATTGCCTTTGTATGTGTATCTTAGGAACTTCCTGGCTTCTCGTTGAGTTGTCAACTGATCGTCGGAAGAGTCTTCCGAAGCTCTGTAGGTTGGCCAGAAAAGACCCAAACATTAATAATAAGTCGTTTTTCAAAATCGGAGAATAGCCTGACCACGATGTCACCACCAACAAGGAGTTTACAACACAACTTTGCACTGCATGTATATCAGCAGCACCATCGCCCACGGCATCTTCTGCTTGACGCTCCAAGAAAAACACACCAATCGATCGTTGTTGCCACCGCGACGCTTGTCCTGCGACCGACGAGCAAATATCGCCAAGGTGCCAGGGATGCTTTCGCTTGGAGGATGCGCACTAGCGGTATTCATACCCTCGATAAGACCACCTGAAACAGCGTACAGTAGACGTATTTGCGGAGGCAGAATTGCAGATTAATCTAGAAACTTACTATCACATGGCAGTACATGTATTGAAATATGTAATACACAGAACTATCATGCACAAGAACCCTCTTCCTGGACTCCGAAGTTGCTGGTACATTTTTAATAGTAGATTTAAAATCATCGTGGGAGAAATGAGACGCCTTGTGTTGATTTACTTAAGGGTAGTGACGGACCATCACGAACAAAAAAATCCGGTGTGTTGGTGCGAGTGCACTTAACGCTGCACCAGAAAGTGCGGTACCGGTGATTTACGCGCGTTGATTGGTCCTCGGCCATCTGACGCACTCAGAAAGCTGACAGCGGCCTGACTTTGTCCCCCGTAGTACATGTAGACCCTGCACCCAAATTCACGTCGTCTATAATCTGCTGAGCTTGCGCATTCGGTCCAATATCGCTGATAACTTCGCTAGTTGTGCTACAACTTGAGCGGGGTCCAACGGGGCATGGTCGCCCAACTCATTCTTCATCTCAGTCCCCAATTTTCCGCCTGCCTCTCAAGTGACTAACCTGCAACGACTCGATCATGGCGCGCAAAGCTTTCTTCACGATCGAAGACGCCAAGGCGGCCTTCAATCTCTTCTGCTGTGTCTACGGCATTGGTACGCTTGGTATGCCCGGTAACTTTTCCCGAGCCGGCCCCGTGATTGCAGTATTTGCTATGGCTTTTATGGCTTTTGCCAACACGTATTCCGCCGTTGCAATCTGCCGCGTCATGCTGATCGCCCCACGTTCCGTCAGGACGTACGGAGATCTTGGCGAGTGGTGTATGGGTAAGACTGGTCGCTACCTGGCAGTCGTCTCTCAAATGGGCAACTGTTTGCTGGTACCGTGTGTGTTCCTGGTTCTTGGTGGAAGTCTCCTTGACGGTCTCTTCCCGAACGCCTTCAGTGCCACGACGTGGATTATTCTCATGGCACTTTCGTGTCTACCGGTGTGTCTGGTGCCGACTCTCAAGGAAGGAGCTGGTGCGGCTTTTGCTGGTTGTATGGGCACGCTTGTCGCTGATATTATTGGCGTCGCTGTTGTCATGTACGGCATGCGTGGCCACACCAATATACCAACGCCCGACCTCACCTTCAAGCAAGTGACTGGCGCTTTTGGTAACCTCGCGCTCGCATACGGTGCCGGTATTGTGATTCCGGCGCTCCAACGCCAACACAGTGACCCCACCCGTATGCCACGCGTGGTTGGTGTCACGATGGTGGTCATCTCATGCTGTTTCTTGGTTCTCGCCAGTACGGCGTACTCGTCTGTGGGTTGCCAGATCTCGGGCAACTTGCTCTGGTCAATCTACCCGGACGTGGACACTGGTCTGACTTCACTGGGTTTCGCTTCAGACTGGGGTATGGTCGTCCTCGCCTACCTTTTCATGCAGCTCCACATTACCATTGCCTTCTCTGTCATCCTGAACCCGGCCTTCTACATTTCTGAGCGCATTGTGCTCGGTATGCACAAACCTGCGGCCGATGATGTTGAGAACAACCTTCTGAACTATGCTGATGCTGCTACGCCCGGTGATGCCGCTGAACGCTCGGAGAAAGAGTCCCGTGCTTCAAAGCGCTCATTTATTTCGGTTGCTGACAACGAGAATGTGCACCTCGGCGAGCCTGATGCTGAGGCTGCTGAGTACCGGGGCGCCAATGCCATCAAGTACGTCATTCTTCGTATTGTGATTATTGTGGTCCTTGTTTTTGCGTCCGTGCTGCTGAAGGACCATTTCTCGGACTTGTCGGACTTTGTCGGCTCGTCGTGCATCACGGTGAATTCTATTCTCCTGCCAATTGTTTTCCTGCTCAAGAAGAAGTGGAGTGTAATTCCCATTTGGGAGAAGATCCCTGGTCTGACGGTGATCGTGGTGTGTTTCTGCTTGGGTTGCTATGTGACGTACACTTCGGGCAAGAACCTGTTTGCTCCTAGCGATGATGACACGTCGTTCCCGTTCTGCGCGCCTGAGTTCGAAAACACCGTGTACTACAACTACACCGCTGTTCACGAGAATTAAGCGTAAGTCTCACTTAGCTTGTTGTTGCGTGAAGTTTTCTGCCAATATTCCCAATACACAAACGTTTCCTTTTGTTACTCGATGCTCTATCCACTCATACCGGTAGCCTTCGAATACTTCGAAGTATACGTCTCACTCCCTTTACTATTGTGCCATATTAGTGCGAGGGTGTACATGTACATGTACTCAACATCGTGCCCCTCACTTTCAGTAATATAAACATGTTCCAAATGACAGTACTGCATTATTTTTCGTTTACAGCAGCTAAAAACACCAATTCATCTTCACTCATACAGCTTAGCTCTCGTGCTCGGCCGTGTAGTTGTAGTACACGGTGTTTTCGAACTCAGGCGCGCAGAACGGGAACGACGTGTCATCATCGCTAGGATCAAACAGGTTCTTGCCCGAAGTGTACGACACATAGCAACCCAAGCAGAAACACACCACGATCACCGTCAGCGCTGGGATCTTCTCCCAGATTGGGAGCATGTTCCACCTTACCTTCAACAAGAAGGTAATCGGCAAGAGGATTGAGTTCACCGTAATGCACGAAGCTCCTGCGAAATCGGCCAAGTCGTGAAAGTGGTCCTTCAGGAGGATGGATGCGATCACCAAGAGTATGATCATGATGATGCGCAGAACGACGTACTTGATGGCGTTGGCGCCCTGGTATTCGGCAGCCTCCGCATCCGGGTTACCGAGATGCACGTTCTCGTTGTCGGCAACAGAGATGAAGGAGCGCTTCGAGACACGCGACACATGTGACTGCTTCTCCGAGCGTTCAGCGGCATCATTGGGCGTAGCAGCATCGGTATAGTTCAGAAGGTTGTTCTCGATGTCATCGACCGCAGGTTTGTGCATACCAAGCAAAACACGCTCAGCAATGTAGAATGCCGGGTTCAGGATGACAGAGAAGGCAATGGTAATGTGGAGCTGCATGAAGAGGTAGGCGAGGACGACCATTCCCCAGTCTGAACGGAAACCCAGCGTAGTCAGACCAGTGTCCTCGTCCGGGTAGATCGACCAGAGCAAGTTGCCCGAAATTTGGCAACCCACGGACGAGTACGCAGTAGACGCCAGGATAAGAAACAGCACGGAGATGAAGGACATCGTGACACCAACCACACGAGGCATGCGTGTGGGGTCACTGTGCTGGCGTTGGAGTGCCGGAATCACAATACCAGCACCATACGCGAGCGCCAAATTGCCAAAAGCACCAACCACTTGCTTGAATGCAAGGTCGGGTTTCGGGATGGTCGGATGACCACGCATGCCGTGCATGACAACGGCGACACCGATGACGTCCGTAATGATGGTTCCCATGCAACCGGCGAAAGCAGCACCAGCTCCTTCTTTGAGAGTCGGTACCAGACACACCGGCAGACACGTGAGTGCCATGAGGATAATCCACGTCGAGGTACTGAAGGCACCCGGGAAGAGGCCGTCTAGTATCTGACCACCGAGCACCAGGAAGACGCACGGCACTAGCAGGCAGTTGATCATCTGCGAGATGACTGACAGGTAACGGCCAGGCTTGCCCATGGCCCACTCACCTAGGTCTCCGTATGTCTTGACGGATGTGGGTGCGAGTAGCATGACACGGCAGATTGCTACTGAGCCGTACACATTGGCGAAGGCCATGAAGGCCATGGCGCAGACCGCGAGCACGGGACCGGCACGAGAAAAGTTACCGGGCATACCAAGCGTACCAATGCCGTAGACACAGCAAAAGAGATTGAAGGCCGCCTTGAAGTCTTCCGTCGTGAAGAAAGCTTTGCGCGCCATGGTAGAAGCAGTGAGGGGTGGTTGCGATTGGAGAATTGAGAGTCTTGAGTTGTTGGTGCGGTGGAAGTGGTGGACTTGAGCAGAAGATGTCAAATCCAGAAATGAGGAGGAAGTGGCAGTGGCAACAAGGAAGTGGTGGACTTGAGCAGAAGATGTCAAATCCAGAAATGAGGAGGAAGTGGCAGTGGCAACACGACACCGAGGTCGGTAGGGCGCCACTTGGTCAGCTTGAAGGATTCTGGGGTGATATCAAGTGGGTACAGCCACTTGGAAACCGGTGTTTAACACCGTTGCGGCGGACGGCATAGACTTGTCCTAACTCGTTAAGTGTGGACCAGAGACCTTCCGATGCGTTAAGATACGGGGCACCAGCTGCGCGTCAGAGTGCTGATGTCCTATCAAACTGCAACATGCCGCTGAAACGCACATGGATTAACGTATGTCCAAATTCTGTCCACGACTTGACAAATTAGTCGATCTTCCATTTCGCCGAGGAATCGTTGCGGCTGCTGTCGGCTTCCGCACGTCCATCTACCCCAGTCCGAATACTAACGCCCATCACGATCAAAGGCACCAAAATCCAGTTTAGCACTATTAATCCAAACAGATTGGTGGAGGTTTCGGTGGTGTCACTGCAAGTTGCAGACCATGTCGTGCATGTAGCAACACGTAAGTGTTTCACCTATCTCGGATAGATTATCCAGCAGCTAAGGGCGATGTTGCATGTACAGATCATCCTGTCCTAAATGATCCCTCCCTTAGATGATATCCTGCTATATTTGATATGGATGAATCATCCTGTCCTAAATGATCCCTCCCTTAGATGATATCCTGCTATATTTGATATGGATGGTGTCGGTTCCCAGTCAAATGTATACAATGCCTTGATATCCCTGTCTGCTGCAATATTTAATACCAAAATGGGCCAAACTTGATACTTATACTGGGATAAAATATAGTGTAAGAGCCACAAACGATCATCAAGACGTGTTTTGCATTAATAATCTAAGATTGGCGCGTCTTGGCAACGTATTCCCTCTGTTGTAGTCTTATTTGGCTCGGACCCGAGCGCGTCGTGGGTCCAAGCAATATTTTAAAATGACCTAATATAATATGCTATATATCGAGGTTTACTACCTCACTATTTCATAATCCTGCTATACTTGATATCAGCTGAAACAACGGTAGCTATTAGTTAAGACAGGATGATCTGTATTATGCCTGTCACTGATGTGCATGTAAGACATAAGTGCAACATGGACACGGCTTTTCGCATCTATGTACTTCTGATTAAAAAGTTAATCATCGGATATAAAACAAACACATCATGCATTCGAGCGCAAGAGCGATGTGCAACGAGAAATTGGACTGTTGATTGGCCAATGAGATTCTGACGCGCCACACTTGAACATTGTCTTGCACCAGCAGGGATCCGTCTCTCTAGCAGCAAATCCGAGATCTCGTCATGAGGATAATTGTCTTGCACCAGCAGGGATCCGTCTCTCTAGCAGCAAATCCGAGATCTCGTCATGAGGATCCAAACGTCGTAGTACCGGTACAACTGCTACACAACAGCAGCTTCAATATACATTTCACACCCTTGCAAAAACTTCGTATGTTCGCAGTCGGTTGTTGTGTGCACTACAAAAATCTCGCAGAACGGAAGCTGTTGCCACTGCCACTTCCTCCTCATTTCT